>QNUK01002556.1:0-12168 GCA_013621035.1 Clarias magur
ACTATATGTTTACATTCCATAAATATTCACTTTTATGTAAAATCTACTTGTAGTAAACAGAATATACTCAGAGCGTCGCTGTTCACCATCACATCCTTGTATCCTTGCATTTCCTCCCCTCTCTTAAATATTCCTATGCAGACATCAGTGATACCGAGAGCGAGCTGCGCGCGACATGGATTAATCTAATGGTTCTCTTCCGGTAGAGATTTTTCATCAGTTTTGCAGACTACACCACGTTAGACTGAATTATTCTGACTGAGGATTGGAATTCTGAAAATATGGAACGTAAGAAGCTTTCAGTTCTTCTGAATATTCTCCTCGCAGCGCTCTTTTTCTTTCTTCTCCCCGCCGCACGAGGAGATCTGAGCTATTCTGTTCCTGAGGAAACCAGGCGTCAGTATGTGATTGGAAATATCGCAAAAGACGTCGGAGTCGGAGCTCAAAGTTTATCAGCCCGTAAAGCGCGAATAAACACCGAAGACAGCAGCAAACGGTACATTGACATTAATGTGAATTCTGGAGATTTGATCGTAGTGGAGAGAATCGACAGAGAGACGCTTTGTGGCTCGAGGATCAACTGCATCTTAAATTATGAGCTGGTTTTAGCCAATCCGCTTGAGGTGCATCGCATTTCTCTGAATGTTCAGGATATTAACGACAACGCGCCAAAATTCGGTAATGAACGCATTTCGTTTGAAATCCACGAGTCCGCTATTAAAGGTCAGCGCTTCCGTTTGGATGAAGCTCATGATTATGATATCGGACAAAACGGAGTGAACGGCTATGCGCTGGAGAAGAACGACCATTTTGCTTTGTCTGTAGAAGGAAACACCGAGAAGGGTAAATACGCAGAGCTCGTGTTGGAGAAAGAGCTGGATCGCGAACAACAGAAGGATATTGACTTGATTCTTACCGCAGTGGATGGCGGGATTCCTCAGAGATCAGGGACCGCTGTTATACACATCACTGTGCTAGATGCTAATGATAATGTTCCGGTGTTCAGTCAGACTGTATATAAAGTGGCTTTAGCTGAAAACGCACCAATAGGAACAGAAGTCGTCACTGTGAGCGCAGAAGATGCAGATGAAGGAGCAAACGGTGCAGTCACTTATGAGTTTAGTCGCATTTCTCATAACGCTGCACAAATATTTATTATTGATGAACTCACTGGACAAATTAATGTAAAAGGAGAAATCGACTATGAGGAGGAAAAATATTATGAAATTAGAGTTCAGGCTAAAGATGGATCTGGTTTAAAATCGACTGCAAGTGTTATTATAGATATCACTGATGTCAATGACAACGCACCTAAAATTATTCTGACATCTATAAACAATCCGATACTGGAGAACACTGCTGTAGGAACTGAAGTGGCCATCATTAATGTTCAGGATAAAGACTCGGGTGATAACAGACAGATTCACTGTTCAATTCAGGGAAATGTTCCTTTTAAATTAAACCCGTCTATTAAAAACTATTTTTCTCTAATTAACACAAATCCCCTGGATCGAGAGACAGAGGCAGACTACAATATCACCATTACTGCTACTGATGGAGGCTCTCCACCTTTATCTTCATCCATGACAATTCATCTATCTGTATCAGACATCAATGACAATCCTCCTGTATT
The DNA here is from genome assembly GCA_013621035.1 of Clarias magur. Classification (NCBI taxonomy): domain Eukaryota; kingdom Metazoa; phylum Chordata; class Actinopteri; order Siluriformes; family Clariidae; genus Clarias; species Clarias magur. Next base: position 1,634 of record QNUK01002556.1, read on the forward strand.
TGAACAGCAATCCTACACTGCACATATAACAGAAAATAACAAACCAGGAACCTCTATTAGTTCTGTTACTGCTAGAGACCCAGACTGGAGGCAGAATGGTACAGTACTGTATTCTCTGGTGCCCAGTGAGATAAACGCTGTTCCAGTCACCTCATTTTTATCCATGAACTCAGACACAGGAGTGATCCATGCTGTGAGGTCATTTGACTATGAAAAGTTCAGAAACTTTACAGTCCAGGTTGTAGCCAGAGACAATGGTTCTCCTCCACTCAGCAGCAGCGTGACTGTGAGTGTGTTCATATCAGATGAGAATGATAACTCTCCACAGATATTATACCCTGCTCCAGAGGGAAAGTCTTTAATGACTGAGATGGTCCCTAAAGCTGCTCTCTCTGGCTCTCTGGTCTCCAAAGTCATCGCTGTGGATGCTGACTCTGGACAGAATGCATGGCTCTCATACCAGATTGTCAAATCTACTGATCCAGGACTTTTCACTATTGGTCTCCACAGTGGAGAGATCAGGGCTCAGAGGGACATCACTGAATCTGACAGCATGAAACAGAACCTTGTTATCTCAGTGAAAGATAACGGACAGCCTCCTCTCTCTGCTACCTGTTCTGTATATTTACTTATTTCTGATAATCTTGCTGAAGTTCCAGAACTGAAAGACATGACTTATGAAGAGAACAATTCCAAACTGACTTTTTATTTGATCATCGCACTGGTTTCTGTGTCCACCTTCTTTCTGACTTTCATTATTCTGATCCTGGCTGTGAGGTTTTGCCACAGGAGAAAGCCCAGACTGTTGTTTGATGGAGCAGTGGCCATTCCCAGTGCATATCTCCCTCCCAACTATGCAGAGGTGGAGGGAGCTGGAACTCTCCGCAGTTCTTACAATTATGACACATATCTAACAACAGGATCTCGCACCAGTGACTTCAAGTTCATCACTTCTTACAATGACAGCACTCTTACTGCTGATGGAACTTTTAAGAAGGGCCAAAATGACACTTTTGCAGAGAGCTTGATTACACTTAACAATACAACAAGTGATGGTGATGAGGTAAGAAAACTGAGCTCTATACTTGTTTCAAACTAGTATTCATATTTAATTACATTTTCAATCGTAAATTTCAAACACACGATTTATTGCTGTTTCAACAGAATGAGAAACATTTTTTTATATATTTACTTGTATGGCATCTGACACACTGATTGATTTAGAACTACTTACATTTGTCGAAGTCATATATCTAAGCAGTTGAGAATTTATAATCTTGTTTAAAAGTCCAGTAGTGGCAACTTAGCGGTGCTGAGGTTTGACCTCATGACCATCCAGTAAGTAGTGTACTGTTTTAGCCATGCCAAGTTATGGTATCTGCTTTTGGTTGTTTGGCATCAATATACTGCCTACTGGGAAAAAAAATGGGGAGTGTTAAGAGAATGATGGTTCTTCGCGAATTAAATTTCATTAATGGATGTTTTCTTGCACGATATTGGTTTGATGTTCCTGCCGACATTTTTTCATAGAATTTCTGTAAGGTCTTTTGTAGAACACACATATTAAAATTTTTGGTAATGCTGTCAAACTAAATGGCTGCACAAAATGAGAACTTTGAAGTAATCTCCCAACTTTTAGATGTCAGCAAATTTTTATACACATATATAGATATGTGTGTGTGTGTGTGTGTGTGTGTGTGTGTGTGTGTGTGTCTCTGCGCGTGTGTGTGTATTACCTTGGTTTTGTTAAAAATAAGGGAATATTGTTAAAGTGGCTCTCCCTGGCAGTGCTGTCCAGAACACAAAACAGACTGTTTCAAGTAAAATCGAAATTAGTGCTTCATGTAATGTGACATTTTACTTTAATGTTATCTTGATTCAGTATTTTCACTATGTACAAAATGTACTAAATGTTTTCATCACTTGTGACATTTACTGCATTTCACATTTGAAGAATTGTTGTTTTAATGAAAGCAGTTATTATCCAAGCCACTATAATTATTTCAATGTTCATACTTATGCATTAGCCTGCACTTGCTGTGAAGTTAATACTATGCAATATGGCGGTGCTGCTCAGTCACTTGCTGAAATGCAGTACACTGGCTGCAGCCTATCTTCTTTGTAAGGTGTCTATGGTCAAAACTCTCTTTTTAACCTCGGTTGCCATGTGTGTTTGCTCTGGTTCCTGTTCACATCTTGTATTTTGTTCCTTGTGCTTTCTGTTCCAGGTGTTTCTAGTTTTCTTTTAGTATTGCCACTATATGAGTAGAAAGCCTTTTCATATTCTTTGTCAAGTGCTGAATGTCTTCTGCATATCTGAAATTATGAGAGAAATGTCTCTACTGTTTCTTGTCTTGGTTTGTTACCCTAACCGTAACTCTAAACTGCCACTCAATTATGTACACATTGCTAGTACTGTGTTGGATCTCTTTTTAAACCAATTTCATTCTTTGTGGTACATATTGAACAAGGTGCTGGAAACCTTCCTTTGAGATTTTGATCCATACCGACATGGTCGCACCATGCAGTTGCTGCAGATTTGTCAGCCACACATCAATGATAGGAATCTCCAGTTCAATCATATCTAAGAGTTCTTCTATTGGATGTGATCTGGTGATTGTGTAGGCCAACTGAGTACAATGACCTCACTGTCACGTTCAAAAAAACAGTTTGAGATTATTTTAGCTTTGTGACACAGCACATTACCCTGTGGTCATAAAGGTATGGACATGGTGAGGAACAATACTCAGGTAGGCCATAGCATGTAAATCATATTCAATTAGTACTAAAGGGCCCAAAGTGTAGCAAAAATATCTGCCCCACACCATTACATCACTCCCACCAGCCTGAACCACTGATACCAATCAGGATGGATTCATGCTTTCATGTGGTTTACATTAAATTCTGACCATCTGAATGTTGGATATGAATATGAATAATATGGATATGAATAATTTGGTGAGCCCATGCAAATTGTAGCCTCATTTTCCTGTTCTTAGCTGATAGAAGTGGCACCCAGTGTCGACTTCTGCTGCTGCAGCAAACCCTATTAAATTTCAATAACTTGTCCATTCATACAGTAAGTGCTTTTGAGTTATTGTTGTCTTTCTATCACCTCAGGCCAATCTGGATATTGACCTCTGACATCTGACATAAAAAAATAGCCCAAGAATTATCACTCAATGGACATATAATTTTCATACAATTTTCTGTAAACCATAGAAATGATTGTGTATCAAATCCTAGTAGATCAGCGTTTTCTCCAAATACTCACAACAGACAGTCTGGGACCAACAGTCATGCTGATCAAAGTCACTTAAATCACCTGACTTCCACATTCTGATGCTTGAATTGATATTCAGCAGATTGTCTTGACCAGCAGATGTGTACATGTCTAAATGCATGGAGCTGCTGCTATGTGATTGGCTGAATATATATTACCCAACTACAACATCATAAAGACTTAAAATAAACAGGTCATCTTATGTGCAATGGCATGGCTGCTGCAGTTAATCATAGCAGGTAACAGTTACAGTGACAGTGCACAGGTGATGATGTTGGCAGTGATGCAGTCTCAGGGTTTAAAACAGGAGACTCTCTGTAGGTTTGATTATTTCTAAAGCTGAAACTAATAGTCAGACATTGTACAAAATTATTTGAAAAGTTTATTTTTGTATTGTTTTGTAAATAGTTAAAAGAAACATATTAATTCAGTAACTTTCTTCTACATGTAGACAAACTATTTATTACTTTTTTGTATTATGACCTAGAGGACAAAATAATATTTGATAGCCAACCAGCAATTAAATGGTTTTGTTAAATACTTGCTATATCATCTTAACAACCAAAAGTAAACAAAACAAACAAAAAAAAAAACGTAAACTCTTAAAGAAGAGGCAAGATTGGAGGATAATGAAACAGCTAAGATCCAACTAGAAATCCACTTTGGGACATTATTGTTAATTGTAAAGTAAATTAGGCCACAATATTTGATTAATGCAACAGGAGAGTTTTGAGGAGGAATTTATCTGTGTGTGTGTGTGTGGCATGTGTGAGAGAGAAACTAAAGCTTAGCAATCTTTTAGCAAGCCGTCTGTTGTCTAAGCACACACTTTTTTTATGCAGTTGTGTGCCTCTGTCGGAGTTGGTAAATTAATCTTTTCATGTTATTTTTAGTTACGTCACATTTTAGCCCTGCTTTTACCATTCCCAAATAACTAATAAAACTTTCTAATGTGTTTGTATAAGTGTGAATATGGAGTAGGGCTGAAACGATTCCTCGAGTAATTCGATTACAAAAAAATATCGAAGCAAAATCTTCTGCCTCGAAGCTTCGTTTAATTAATTTTAAAAGCTTGCCTTATGTGCCTTATGCGCAATTACTGTATTTGTTGACAGCACGTTTTTGACACACCGCGCTTCCGGGTGCAAGCTGCCAGTAAACACCAACGAAGAAGAAGCGCTTTTACGTCACCGACAAAGCGGAAGAAGACGCAAACAGTTAGCTGTGTGTTGATTTGAGGGAGCGTTCTGTTGCGGCTGCAAAATGGAAGGGAGCAATAAAATTATCAGCGAGGCCAAGAGAAGAAGAAAGCAGAAATTGTCAGTAAACTTAAAAAAAAAAAACTTTTAGTTGCACAAATTTTTGGTTTTGTATAATTATTTATTTTCTACCTTAGGTTTTTTTTATCCTTAAAGTCATTTGAAAAAAAATTTTTTGCATCCGAGAAAAGGCTTTAAAATGAGAATGTATGGTGCTGTAATGCACTTAATTAATCTCAGTCAACTTTAATACCCCTCTCTCACCTACGCGGTTTCGCGCGGTGGCCGGAAGTACGGTCCTTCATGATTCACCGCAAGTTTTGGCGCTGCGATTTCGTTTCCATCTTTCTGCGCGACAAAAATAAATATGTTTAAGCCGCCTTAAAAACATATTTAAACATGTTTAAAGTTTTTGGCGGACCTTGCAGAACTTTGCGGAACGTCGGCGGGCGTCGAGGCGGCTCACGGTGCCTAACATCGCATCTCACTGCGAGTAAACCGCATAGGTGAGATAGGGTATTCCTTATATTGTGAATAATGACAATGTTTATTTTTGATAAAATGCTGTATGCATTTAAAAAATAAAAGTAGATTTTTAATAAAAAGAAAACCAATTAATCTTTATTTCTCTTATATATTTTACATTGCTGTTTAATTAAGCAAAAGTGCATTTTATCCGATTACTCGATTAATTGATTGAATTTTTGGTAGAATACCCGATTATTAAAATATTCGATAGCTACAGCCCTAATATGGAGCACTCTATAATATTCCAAGTTAAAATTAAATCACAATTCTCATTCATTTGTATTGATAAAAAAATAACAAAAACGTGAAATCAATTAATCACAGCTCAATTTTATTAGATTTTTTAAAACGTGGGTTTTCATTTTTCTTACAAGTTTAGTGACTGATAGAGCTGTCCGTGGTGCTGAAACATGGTTCTCCTCTCTTTATTCTGCTATATTACTTAAGTTAGGAAACATTAAATGTGGATGTTAGTTGAATAGTGTCATATATAAATGAAAATAAACTAAAATTCGGTAGTTAATAATAATAATAATAGTAATAATAATAATAATAATATGTAATAACAATATTATGTAATAATAATAATGTGTGAATAGCACTACTAGTAGGAAAAGACTAAGAAGGAGAAATTTGCACAATTTTCAACAATCTTTAATTTTTCTCTTATTTTGAAGTTCTAGATTTTTTTAAATGCTTTTGTGGCTATAAAATATACTGTAGTTGCCCAGCAATAATTAGGAGATAACACCAAAAAGGAAAGACATTCACAAAGCAAAGATAATAACTGCACTGATAAATTCTAAAACAATTGTATCTATTAACCACATTTTCAGCTCAAAAATGTCATATGGTTAAAAAAAAAACTATTCTGTTTAGAGATTTTTTGTGATTTTATTTAATTCCAGAAGCACTAGAGCAAAGAGACAATAAATTATATTTGTTTATTTGTCTTTTTATGTTTACTTTCTCGTATAAAAGGCCTAAATAACTAAATAAATAATACATTTTATGTTGTTGTTGTACATATAGTCCAAAGTTAAAAGAGAAAAAAAGGACACCAGCAATGTGTATGAAATAAGAACTATATGTTTACATTCCATAAATATTCACTTTTATGTGAAATCTACTTGTAGTAAACAGAATATACTCAGAGCGTCGCTGTTCACCATCACATCCTTGTACTTCTGAGCATTTCCTCCCCTCTCTTAAATATTCCTATGCAGACATCAGTGATACCGAGAGCGAGCTGCGCGCGACATGGATTAATCTAATGGTTCTCTTCCGGTAGAGATTTTTCATCAGTTTTGCAGACTACACCACGTTAGACTGAATTATTCTGACTGAGGATTGGAATTCTGAAAATATGGAACGTAAGAAGCTTTCAGTTCTTCTGAATATTCTCCTCGCAGCGCTCCTTTTCTTTCTTCTCCCCGCCGCACGAGGAGATCTGAGCTATTCTGTTCCTGAGGAAACCAGGCGTCAGTATGTGATTGGAAATATCGCAAAAGACGTCGGAGTCGGAGCTCAAAGTTTATCAGCCCGTAAAGCGCGAATAAACACCGAAGACAGCAGCAAACGGTACATTGACATTAATGTGAATTCTGGAGATTTGATCGTAGTGGAGAGAATCGACAGAGAGACGCTTTGTGGCTCGAGGATCAACTGCATCTTAAATTATGAGCTGGTTTTAGCCAATCCGCTTGAGGTGCATCGCATTTCTCTGAATGTTCAGGATATTAACGACAACGCGCCAAAATTCGGTAATGAACGCATTTCGTTTGAAATTCACGAGTCCGCTGTTAAAGGTCAGCGCTTCCGTTTGGATGAAGCTCGTGATTATGATATCGGACAAAACGGAGTGAACGGCTATGCGCTGGAGAAGAACGACCATTTTGTTTTGTCTGTACAAGAAAATAAAAACGGGCGGAAATACGCAGAGCTCGTGTTGGAGAAAGAGCTGGATCGTGAACAACAGAAGGATATTGACTTGATTCTTACCGCAGTGGATGGCGGGATTCCTCAGAGATCAGGGACCGCTGTTATACACATCACTGTGCTAGATGCTAATGATAATGTTCCGGTGTTCAGTCAGACTGTATATAAAGTGGCTTTAGCTGAAAACGCACCAATAGGAACAGAAGTCGTCACTGTGAGCGCAGAAGATGCAGATGAAGGAGCAAACGGTGCAGTCACTTATGAGTTTAGTCAGATATCTCATAATGCAGAACAAATATTTATTATTGATGAACTCACTGGACAAATTAATGTAAATGGAGAAATCGACTATGAGGACGAAAAGTATTATGAGTTTGAGGTCCAGGCTAAAGATGGATCTGGTTTAAAATCGACTGCAAGTGTTATTATAGATATTACTGATGTCAATGACAACGCACCTAAAATTATTCTGACATCTATAAACAATCCGATACTGGAGAACACTGCTGTAGGAACTGAAGTGGCCATCATTAATGTTCAGGATAAAGACTCGGGTGATAACAGACAGATTCACTGTTCAATTCAGGGAAATGTTCCTTTTAAATTAAACCCGTCTATTAAAAACTATTTTTCTCTAATTAACACAAATCCCCTGGATCGAGAGACAGAGGCAGACTACAATATCACCATTACTGCTACTGATGGAGGCTCTCCACCTTTATCTTCATCCATGACAATTCATCTATCTGTATCAGACATCAATGACAATCCTCCTGTATTTGAACAGCAATCCTACACTGCACATATAACAGAAAATAACAAACCAGGAACCTCTATTAGTTCTGTTACTGCAAGAGACCCAGACTGGAGGCAGAATGGTACAGTACTGTATTCTCTGGTGCCCAGTGAGATAAACGCTGTTCCAGTCACCTCATTTTTATCCATGAACTCAGACACAGGAGTGATCCATGCTGTGAGGTCATTTGACTATGAAAAGTTCAGAAACTTTACAGTCCAGGTTGTAGCCAGAGACAATGGTTCTCCTCCACTCAGCAGCAGCGTGACTGTGAGTGTGTTCATATCAGATGAGAATGATAACTCTCCACAGATATTATACCCTGCTCCAGAGGGAAAGTCTTTAATGACTGAGATGGTCCCTAAAGCCGCTCTCTCTGGCTCTCTGGTCTCCAAAGTCATCGCTGTGGATGCTGACTCTGGACAGAACGCATGGCTCTCATACCAGATTGTCAAATCTACTGATCCGGGACTTTTCACTATTGGTCTCCACAGTGGAGAGATCAGGGCTCAGAGGGACATTACTGAATCTGACAGCATGAAACAGAACCTTGTTATCTCAGTGAAAGATAACGGACAGCCCCCTCTCTCTGCTACCTGTTCTGTATATTTACTTATTTCTGATAATCTTGCTGAAGTTCCAGAACTGAAAGACATAACTTATGAAGAGAACAATTCCAAACTGACTTTTTATTTGATCATCGCACTGGTTTCTGTTTCCACCTTCTTTCTGACTTTCATTATTCTGATCCTGGCTGTGAGGTTTTGCCACAGGAGAAAGCCCAGACTGTTGTTTGATGGAGCAGTGGCCATTCCCAGTGCATATCTCCCTCCCAACTATGCAGAGGTGGAGGGAGCTGGAACTCTCCGCAGTTCTTATAATTATGACACATATCTAACAACAGGATCTCGCACCAGTGACTTCAAGTTCATCACATCTTACAATGACAGCACTCTTACTGCTGATGGAACTTTTAAAAAGAGCCAAAATGACACTTTTGCAGAGAGCTTGATTACACTTAACAATACAACTGATGGTGATGAGGTAAGAAAACTGAGCTCTATACTTGTTTCAGAATACTATGCACATTTAATTCCATTTTCAGTCAGAAATTTCAAACACAGATTTTATTGCCATTTCTTCTAAAGTCAACAGAATGAAAACATTTTTTATTTTAGATTTACTTCTATGGCAACTGACAGACTGATTGATTCAAAACTAAATACATTTTTTGAATTCATATATCTGAGCCGTTGAAAGTTTATGATCTTGTTTAAAAGCCGAATACTGGCAGGTTGGTGGTACTTGAGTTTGACCTCATAACCATTCAATAAATAGTGTATTTGCTTTTTGTTATTTTGACCAATATACTGCATACTGGATGCCATTTATCTTTTTTTCCTTGATTGATTTTGGTTTGTTGTTGCTGCAGAAATTTATTCATAGTGTTTATGTGAAATATTTTGATGGATGCACACATATTCTCATTTTGGTAATGCTGTCAAAGCAAATGCCTACCCAAAATCAGAACTTTTGAAATATAATCTCTAAACTTTTCATGTCAAATGTTGCTCATGGTATCATGTACATTTTTATTTGCTTTGTTGAACCTCTGATTTTCTTTAGAAAAAAAACAGAACAGGGACATATTGATTCATTGGATTTTCCTGGTAGTGCTGTCCAGAATACAAAACAGACCCTTTTAAGTAAAAAAGAAATTAGTTTTTCCGTATACTGTTGTTGGTGATGTGGTCATACTGTATGTCAACAGACCAGTAGTTATTCTGTTACCACAATTGCTTGCCAATGCACATGTGTCGCTTGGTGCTGTTCACTCCTGGATTTTTTAGATGTTTTTTTGGACATAGCTATCATAAATAGACTAAAATGACTGTACACATAACATTTCTGGCAGATGATAGCACCATGTTAAAAGGGCCTGAAGCTGTCCAGTGAGAGCTACCTACTGGTGTCATGGTCATGGTCATGTTCCAAAATGTACTAAATGTTTTCATCACTTGTGACTTTCAGTGCATTTCACATTAGAGGAATTGTTGTTTTAATGCCAGCAGTTATTTTCCTAACACTACAGTCCTTTTGATTTTCAAACTGGTACATTAGCCAAGGCTTCACTTGCTGTGAAATTAATATTATCCAATATGATGGTACTGCTCAATCACCTGCTGAAATGCAATATCGTACAGACTATGTTCTTTGTAAGATCTCTATGGTTAAATCGCTCATTTCAACGTCTGTTGCCATGGTTGTCTGTTTCCTTCTTTTATTGTGTTCCTTGTGCTTCTTGTGTCAGATGTTCATGGTTTTCCTTTAGTATTGTCACTATAGGAGTACAAAGCCTTAACATATTCTTTGTAAGGTGCTGAATATATTTTGCATGTATCTGAAGTATGAGGGGAATATGTCTGCTGTTTGTTGCCTTGGTTTTTATGGTAGTGATATTGCTAACAAGTGCTAAGAGTGACCTCATAGATTCAGATGTTTTTTTTTCTCCACTTTTATATTCATATAACATATTAATATAAATTTCAATAATGATGACCTACAGTACCACCCTCCCTCCAGTCACATCTCTGATGCCCTTGAAAGGTACCATCACCTGGCAATTCATTATATAGACCTTATACTGGGTTTAAATCCCTTTTAAACCAGTTCAATTATGTGTGGCATGTATTGAACAAGGTCCTGGAAACATTACTTTTAATAATAATTT
>QNUK01002557.1:0-12155 GCA_013621035.1 Clarias magur
TGAGGAATAAGAAAAAGTTGTTTTTCACTAATGTAGGATAGGAATGCAATAAATGTGTTGGATAATGCATGCATCGAATGCCAACTTTTCGTCATGCCTGCTGAGATAAAGCGTTTGCCGTGTTCTTAGCGCTGTACGAGCTCAGGAAAGCGGTTTCTCACACTCCTAATGCATGGTCATGTAAAACATACAAAACGAGTTCATGTGTGTTTATTTTGTTCAAAAAGTGATAAGGAATAAGAAAAACGTTTGTCGCCCATATGTATGTTAAAATGCATGAATGTGTTGGAAATCAACATTCTTTTCATATTTACGATGCACCTGCTGAGATAAAGCGTTTCCCGTGTTCTTAGCGCTGTACGAGCTCAGGAAAGCGGTTTTCTCACACTCCTAATGCATGGTCATGTAAAACATACAAAACGAGTTCATATGTGGTTCTGATGCTCAAAATGTGATAAGGAATAAGAAAAAAGTTGTTTTTCAACATGTAGGATAGAATGCATAAATGTGTTGGAAATCATCATTCGAATGCACTTTTCGCCTGCTCCTGGTGAGATAAAGCGTTTGCCGTGTTCTTAGCGCTGTACGAGGTCAGGAAAGCGGTTTTCTCACACTCCTAATGCATGGTCACGTAAAACATACAAAATGAGTTCATATGTGGTTCTGATGCTCAAAATGTGATACGGAATAAGAAAAAAGTTGTTTTTCAACATGTAGGATAGAATGCATAAATGTGTTGGAAATCATCATTCGAATGCACTTTTCGCATGCTCTTGGTGAGATAAAGCGTTTGCCGTGTTCTTAGCGCTGTACGAGCTCAGGAAAGCGGTTTTCTCACACTCCTAATGCATGGTCATGTAAAACATACAAAACGAGTTCATTTGTAGTTCTGATGCTCAAAATGTATTCAAAAATAAGAAAAAAGTTGTTTTTCAACATGTATGTTAAAATGCATGAATGTGTTGGAAATCATCATTCCTTTGATATTTTGGATGCTCCTGCTGAGATAAAGCGTTTGCCGTGTTCTTAGCGCTGTACGAGCTCAGGAAAGCGGTTTTCTCACACTCCTAATGCATGGTCATGTAAAACATACAAAACGAGTTCATATGTGGTTCTGATGCTCAAAATGTGATAAGGAATAAGAAAAAAGTTGTTTTTCAACATGTAGGATAGAATGCATAAATGTGTTGGAAATCATCATTCGAATTCACTTTTCGCCTGCTCCTGCTGAGATAAAGCGTTTGCCGTGTTCTTAGCGCTGTACGAGCTCAGGAAAGCGGTTTTCTCACACTCCTTAATGCATGGTCATGTAAAACATACAAAACGAGTTCATATGTGGTTCTAATGCTCAAAGTGTGATGAGGAATAAGAAAAAAGTTGTTTTTCAACATGTAGGATAGAATGCATAAATGTGTTGGAAATCATCATTCGAATGCACTTTTCGCATGCCCCTGCTGAGATAAAGCGTTTGCCGTGATCTTAGCGCTGTACCACCACAGGAAAGCGGTTTTCTCACACTCTTAATGCATGGTCATGTAAAACATACAAAACGAGTTCATGTGTATTTATTTTGTTCAGAAAGTGATAAGGAATAAGAAAAACGTTTTTCGCCCATATTGTTAAAATGCATGAATGTTTGGAAATCATCATTCTTTTGATATTTTGGATGTCCTGCTGAGATAAAGCGTTTGCCGTGTTCTTAGCGCTGTACGAGCTCAGGAAAGCGGTTTTCTCACACTCCTAATGCATGGTCATGTAAAACATACAAAACGAGTTCAATATGTGGTTCTGATGCTCAAAATGTGATACGGAATAAGAAAAAAGTTGTTTTTCAAAATGTAGGATAGAATGCATAAATGTGTTGGAAATCATCATTCGAATGCACTTTTCGCCTGCTCCTGGTGAGATAAAGCGTTTGCCGTGTTCTTAGCGCTGTACGAGGTCAGGAAAGCGGTTTTCTCACACTCCTAATGCATGGTCACGTAAAACATACAAAATGAGTTCATATGTGGTTCTGATGCTCAAAATGTGATACGGAATAAGAAAAAAGTTGTTTTTCAACATGTAGGATAGAATGCATAAATGTGTTGGAAATCATCATTCGAATGCACTTTTCGCCTGCTCCTGGTGAGATAAAGCGTTTGCCGTGTTCTTAGCGCTGTACGAGCTCAGGAAAGCGGTTTTCTCACACTCCTAATGCATGATCATGTAAAACAAACAAAACGAGTTCATTTGTAGTTCTGATGCTCAAAATGTATTCAAAAATAAGAAAAAAAGTTGTTTTTCAACATGTATGTTAAAATGCATGAATGTGTTGGAAATCATCATTCCTTTGATATTTTGGATGCTCCTGCTGAGATAAAGCGTTTGCCGTGTTCTTAGCGCTGTACGAGCTCAGGAAAGCGGTTTTCTCACACTCCTAATGCATGGTCATGTAAAACATACAAAACGAGTTCATATGTGGTTCTGATGCTCAAAATGTGATAAGGAATAAGAAAAAAGTTGTTTTTCAACATGTAGGATAGAATGCATAAATATGTTGGAAATCATCATTCGAATTCACTTTTCGCCTGCTCCTGCTGAGATAAAGCGTTTGCCGTGTTCTTAGCGCTGTACGAGCTCAGGAAAGCGGTTTTCTCACACTCCTTAATGCATGGTCATGTAAAACATACAAAACGAGTTCATATGTGGTTCTAATGCTCAAAGTGTGATGAGGAATAAGAAAAAAGTTGTTTTTCAACATGTAGGATAGAATGCATAAATGTGTTGGAAATCATCATTCGAATGCACTTTTCGCATGCCCCTGCTGAGATAAAGCGTTTGCCGTGTTCTTAGCGCTGTACCACCACAGGAAAGCGGTTTTCTCACACTCTTAATGCATGGTCATGTAAAACATACAAAACGAGTTCATGTGTATTTATTTTGTTCAAAAAGTGATAAGGAATAAGAAAAACGTTTTTCGCCCATATGTATGTTAAAATGCATGAATGTGTTGGAAATCAACATTCTTTTCATATTTACGATGCACCTGCTGAGATAAAGCGTTTGCCGTGTTCTTAGAGCTGTACGAGCTCAGGAAAGCGGTTTTCTCACACTCCTAATGCATGGTCATGTAAAACATACAAAACGAGTTCATATGTGGTTCTGATGCTCAAAATGTGATACGGAATAAGAAAAAAGTTGTTTTTCAAAATGTAGGATAGAATGCATAAATGTGTTGGAAATCATCATTCGAATGCACTTCTCGCCTGCTCCTGGTGAGATAAAGCGTTTGCCGTGTTCTTAGCGCTGTACGAGCTCATAAAAGCGGTTTTCTCACACTCCTAATGCATGGTCATGTAAAACATACAAAACGAGTTCATATGTGGTTCTGATGCTCAAAATGTGATAAGGAATAAGAAACAAGTTGTTTTTCAACATGTAGGATAGAATGCATAAATGTGTTGGAAATCATCATTCGAATTCACTTTTCGCCTGCTCCTGCTGAGATAAAGCGTTTGCCGTGTTCTTAGCGCTGTACGAGCTCAGGAAAGCGGTTTTCTCACATTCCTAATGCATGGTCATGTAAAACATACAAAACGAGTTCATATGTGTTAATTTTGTTCAAAAAGTGAGAAAGAATAAGAAAAAAGTGTTTTTTCAACATGTATGCTGGAATGCGTGAAGATGATGAAGATCATCATTCGAATGCACTTTTCCGATGGTCTTGGTGAGATAAAGCGTTTGCCGTATTCTTAGCGCTGTACGAGCTCAGGAAAGCGGTTTTCTCACACTCCTAATGCGTGGTCATGTAAATCAAACAAAACGAGTTCATTTGTAGTTCTGATGCTCAAAATATATTCAAAAATAAGAAAAAAGATGTTTTTCAACATGTATGTTAAAATGCATGAATGTGTTGGAAATCATCATTCCTTTGATATTTACGATGCTCCTGCTGAGATAAAGCGTTTGCCGTGTTCTTAGCGCTGTACGAGCTCAGGAAAGCGGTTTTCTCACACTCCTAATGCATGGTCATGTAAAACATACAAAACGAGTTCATTTGTAGTTCTGATGCTCAAAATGTATTCAAAAATAAGAAAAAAGTTGTTTTTCAACATGTATGTTAAAATGCATGAATGTGTTGGAAATCATCATTCCTTTGATATTTTGGATGCTCCTGCTGAGATAAAGCGTTTGCCGTGTTCTGAGGGCTGTACGAGCTCAGGAAAGTGGTTTTCTCACATACCTAATGCATGGTCATTTAAAGCATTCAAAACGTGTTCATTTCTTTTTATTTTGTTCTAAATGTGAAAAACAATGAGAAACAAGTTGTCTTTCACCATGTATGCGAGAATGCATGAAAGTGATGGAAATTATCATTCGGAAGGACTTTTCGGATACTGGTTGTGACAGAAAGCCACTGTTGCTGAAACCTTTCGTATAATGCTTCAAATTCTCATTTCACGCTGAATTACGTTTTGAACAACTGTTTTTTTTAGCATAAAATTAGTTAACGTTATTTGTTATGTGAATAAGAAAAAAAACAAGGAATTTTTTCAACAGTTATACGTTCCGTTCTATGACCTCAAACCATTAATGACGTTTTTATTATTATTTAAGCCAATTTGTTTTTACATGTTTTTCTTTTGAATGTTAAAAATGTATATTCTTTAATACATTTGTGCTTCAAGTGATGCGTTCTTAGACTCTTATAAAGCGGACGCCCAAAGCAAACGAGTTGTTCAAGCTCAGAATCATGGAGATCTTGCAACACTTGTACATCGTTAAGCAAAATTCAAATTCAAATTTTATTTGTCACATACACAGTCATACACAGTACGATATGCAGTGAAATGCTTAGGCGACTGCCCGTGACCTTAGAATAAGAACTATTAAGACTATTTACACTAAATACTACAAAATAGTTCTGAGATATATTTTTTGACACCACCTCGGTCCGATAATCCAAAATTAAGAAGTTTCCACGAGTGAAGTTTTCTACGTGTTCATCAAACACGTAATAAAAGTTTGCGAAATAGATCATGTTAATGAATGTGAATTCTTGTTTCAAATCAAATGAAAATTTTATTTATCACATACACTATATGATATTCAGCGAAATGCTTTTACAATCGTCCATGACTTAAACATTAAAAAAGAAAATCGAGTATCCAAAACAAAGAATATGACTATAATAATAAAATAGAGTATGAATGAGAACATGTTCAAATAAATATAAAATAATTAAACATAGTTTACAGTTCGATATCTGTTGACACATAAAAGTGCAACAACGTCAAAAATAATTTCAATGTTGTCTTTCATCATGACTGCTCAAATGTGTCAATTTGTGTTCCCCTTTCACTCCTTTGCTCTTGAGGCACAAATTATGCATTTCTGAATGTAATGCATATATATTAAATTCACAGTAAGAATTAAGTCCCTGCCCCCACACAGCCTGTCAGTACTACTGATTGGATAATTTAGTAATTAATGGATAATGCAGTTGTACGCTTCCTACTCCTATAACTCGGGGATGTCAGAGCAAAGTGGGGGGAAAAAAGAGTTCATGTGCCCAGTACAAGAGGGCTTTTTGAAATCTTTCTTGGACAATGCCTGTCTGAGGATTGCTACACCCAGCATCCCAGCAATGGGCATGCCCTAATATCTAGGTGTAGGCTTTCACATGCGGGTGAACATGCTAAAGTGGCATGTGGCTTTAGCTTGTTCTTTGCTTTATGTGTGGTACCAAGTTCAAGTTCACCTACGTGAACCTACGCTTTTAGTGTCATTTTAACCATATAGTTTAGTACTGAGTGAAATGAAACAATGTTCCTCCAGGACCAAGGTCCTACATACAACATAAATTAACAAGATAATTTAACAAAAACTAACTAAGCAATTTAATTAGCTAACTTGCTGAGACAAGACAGATTGCAAATTTTCAGTTAACAGAAAACTAAGATCTATACAAAAGAGACAACATGAATTGCAAGTGTTCAAACAAGAATGACAAAGTGACATGATTCAATACTGAGCCCGAGATCTCCTCTGCTGTCCTCACAATCTGTTGTAGGGTCTTACGGTCTGAAATGGGATAAGTACTAAACCAGACAGTGATGCAGCTGCTAAGGATGCACTTGATAGTCTCTCTATAAAAGGTGATAAGAATCTGTGGTATAAGCTTTGTGGTATTTACAAGCCTTCTCAGGAAGAGAAGACATCTTTTGGATTTTTTGTGCAAGAAGCTGGTGTTGAGGGAGGAGGTGAGGTTCTCTTCCAGGTGGTCAATCTTCACACAGGAGCCATTGATGTTAGCGAAGAGTGGTCACTCCATGTCCTCCTGAAGTCAACAACAATCTATTTTAAACAAAAGAGCATGTTTTGTCAAAAGCATGTCAAAAGTGAAAGTTGCTAAAACTAGCAACGTTCAGGTTGTTGTCCCTACAACAGTCCGTTAAACTTTGTGGGAACTACTGCACAATCCTAGCTCAGAGAGATGTTGAAGATGTCAGTGAGAACATCTAGCAGCTGTTTAACACATTCTCTGAGCTCACTGCAAGGGATATTGCCTGGTCCAGCAGCTGTACATCAGCAAATTTAATTTCAACACTTAATTCTCAAGGACACGAACCTGTAACTAGGCCTTTCACATCTAGGGAGACATGATCGACCAGAAAGAGTCATAGAATCTGCGCTTTCAGAACTACCCACAAGCCCTTTCCTTAGTGTTCCACAAACAAGTGGACTTATCCGAGGTATTCTCAAAGAGGTTAGGGCCAAAAACTGCCACCCACACCCGCACAAAGAACCTAGGATTGTGTGATCAATCTGCTTCCTGCAGCCAATTTGACCATGGTCTACCCCTGTTCCCAGAGCAAGAGCACAAGACCGAGAGCCTCACCCAGGACTGTGGGTTGTCGGTCATTGTTTATGTTGGATGGTGTGTGTCAGTTGTGTGTGTGTGTGTGTGTGTGTGTGTGTGTGTGTGTGTGTGTGTGTGTCTTGGATGTGTAATATACGTATTGCATAAGTGGTTGAGGGAGTCTGTGTTTGTGCACAGTGTGTGTTGTGGGTGTCTTTGTGTAGTGTGTGTGTTGTAAGTGTGTGTGTATGTGTATGTGTATGTGTATGTGTGTGTATGTGTCAAATTCAAATCAAATTCAAATTCAAATTTTATTTGTCATATAGTGAAATGCTTAGGCGACTGCCCGTGACCTTAGAATAAAACCTATTTAAGACTATTTGCACAAAAAGAATATAACAAAGAATGTAGAAATAGATTTAACTAAGAATAAAATAATAAAATATATGTACAGTAAAATATACAATCAGAAAAATATAAGAAAATAAAAATATAAAAAAAAATAAAAGAATAAGAAAATAAGAAAACCTAGGTGCAAATGTAGAAAAAAAAATATATTTGATATAAGAAATATAATAAAGCCTAGGTGAACCTAGGTGTACAGTATGGAAAAATATGGAATATAAATAGAGATGTCCAGGGGCTACAAGTATGCTATAAAGTGTTTTGTACTTAAAGTGACTTGTGCTTTTTGGATAATGCTACATCATAAATAGTGATGTAGTGTGAAGGGTGTGCAATTATTGTCCCAAGAGTCCAGAGAGAGTGCAAGAAGCATGAGTGTGGGTGTGTAAAGTGAGTCAGTCAGTACTGTTTGGTGAGCTGGTTGAGAGACCGTATCGCCTGCGGGTAGAAGCTCCTCCTCAGTCTCTCTGTATTGGTCTTCAGGGAGCGTAATTGCTTTCCTGACCTCAACAGAGAGAACAGTCCATTACTGGGGTGGCTGAGGTCCTTCACGATCTTCCTGGTCTTGGTCCAGCACCGCTTGCTGTAGATCGAGTGCAGGTCAGGGAGCTCAGTGTGGATGATGCGCTCAGCTGATCGCACAACCCTCTGTAGAGCTCGTCTGTCCTGCATCGTGCTGTTCCCGAACCAGGTCGTGATATTTCCCGTCAGGATGCTCTCTCTGGGCTGGTTGTCCTCCAATGACGTCTCTGAAAATGAAATCCAAAAAGTTATCCCTGTAGCCTTTTAAATTTAAAAGAAGAAAAATAATTACAAGCAAGAAGAGCCAGCCCAAGCGCCTGAAGCATTACCACTTGGATGCACCTCACAACGTGTCCCTGTTTTTAAACAAATATGACGTAAGTTTATTGCATCGTTATGTCCGGACATGTCTTTCTGGTGCACCGTTGCTAGCTGTCACTCAATGTGGGCCGGATTTGGTGCTGATGGTTATGCAGCTGGTGTTGGAGCAGGTCATTGTTAGTGTAGAATGCCTAGGATGTGTGATGTCACACAAATGCAAATGTATGCATTTGTTTAGGTTGTGTTTTGTATGTGAAGTATAAGTAGTTTGTGTGAGTGTGTCAGTGGTAAGTGTGTGTAGTAAGTGTGTGTGTTTGTATGTGTGTGTCTGTGTGTGTCTGTGTGTGTGTGTGTCTGTGTGCATGTGAACGTTTGTGTGTGTGTATCTTCACAATTTGTTTGTATTCCTTGAACTGCTCAGCTCAGCTTATCACTGCTGTTTTCTTTTTGCAAACTTTTCTAGGAGCCACCCTTGTGGGACAGAAATGAAAAGCACATGGCGCATACGAAGCATTGTGATTTGCGAGGTTGTGTTCGGGAGGTTGTGTGCGCTCCATAGTAAACCACGGTACATGTGTGTGTGTGTGTGTGTGTGCATTCAATAGTAATCTGCAGTATGTTTGTGCAAATGTCTGGGGTACTCTTGCCATCTGGTCGAGCAGATAGAGACATAGGGCCTAAGCCATCTGAACAAATCACGTACCCCAAAGTTTTACGAACAGGTGATCTTCTATGAGATAATCTCAAGAAAGTAGTGCCAAACACTGGCCGCGTCCCCACAACAAGGATTTTAAAATTGCATGTTCAATCTGCTCCGTGCAAGCCAATTTGTCTACCATGTGGCACAGAAATGAAAAGCACATGGGGCATCATTGTGATGTGTGAGCTTGTGTGTGCTCCATAGTAAACTACGGTACATTTGTAGAAATGCATCTGTTACTCATGCACATCTTGTCAAGCAGGTAGACTCTGAGCTATCTGAACCAATCAGAACCTCCTTCCCCAGTGTTTCACTAACAGGTGTATTTATTGGAGGTATTCCTAAGGAGGTAGGGCCATAGCCTGGGCCTCCACAAAGATCCTAGGAAAGCATGATAAATCTGTCCATGTTCCTAGTCAAGACCCCATAGGCCAGAGTCTCACGCAGTACAGTGGGTTTAAATCACAACCCAAGAACCACCCACAGAAGCTTGAAGCCAAGGAAGTACATCCTTACATAGGGCCATTGAAGATACAACAAAGATTTAAATTCAGTTGCATTCCGCCGATCACACTCGGGTTGATGAAGAAACACCTACTCTAGCTCGCTCAAACCAGTTCTGATCAGCAGTCTGGCCATGTCTGATGGCAACAGCATGATGATTTGTGAGTCTGAAGCCGGCACATACTATTCCCTGTTTGTCCACCATAGACCTCTCTGAAGATGTAAATCAAGAAGTTGGAACTGCAACCTTTAAAAACGAAGAAAAATAATAATTACAAGCAAATGAAGAGCTGGCCCAAGCACCTGTGCCATCGCCAGCATGTGTGACTTTTCAGCATGCTAAGACCTCTTAAACAAATATTACATGCATCATCATGGCTGGACGTATCTTTCTGGTGCACCATTGCTAGCTGTCATTCAATGTGAGCTGGGTTTGTTGGTTCTCATGACCACTTAGACGCACCTCACCACATGTGCCTTTTCAGGACGCTAAAACCTCTTTAACGAATATGACAAGTTAAGAACATCGTAGTTTCTGTAAATGACTTTGTGGTGTGCCATTCAGTGTGGGCCGGGTTTTGTGGGATTGTAATGGCGCAGATGTTTCAGCATGTCATCGTGTGTGGAGGATGCGTAGGGTGCGAGAAGGGTGTGGTCTGTGTTGGCGCATGTTTAGGATTTGTTCTGTATTTGAAGAATAAGAAGTTTGTGTGTGTGTGTGTGTGTGTGAGTGTGTGTGTGTGTGTGTGTGTGTGTGTGTGTGTGTGTGTGTGTGTGTGTGTGTGTGTGTGTGTGTGTGTGTGTGTGTGTGTGTGTGTGTGTGTGTGTGTGTGTGTGTGTGTGTGTGTGTGTGTGTGTGTGTGTGTGTGTGTGTGTGTGTGTGTGTGTGTGTGTGTGTGTGTGTGTGTGTGTGTGTGTGTGTGTGTGTGTGTGTGTGTGTGTGTGTGTGTGTGTGTGTGTGTGAGTGTGTGTAAGTGTGTGTGTGTGTGTTTGAGTGTGTGTGTCTGTGTGTGTGTGTTTGAGTGTGTGTGTGTGTGTGTGTGTCTGCGTGTCTGTGTGTGTGTGTGTGCGTGTGTGTGTGTGTGTGTGTGTGTGTGTGTGTGTGTGTGTGTGTGTGTGTGTGTGTGTGTGTGTGTGTGTGTGTGTGTGTGTGTGTGTGTGTGTGTGTGTGTGTCTGTGTGTGTGTGTGTGTGTGTGTGTGTGTGAGTGTGTCTGTGTGTGTCTGTGTGTGTCTCTCTACAAAAGAATGACTCACTGAAAATTGTTCGGTTTGAAGAGATCTAGAATTCTTTAGTTTGACATGTAACATGCAGACCTCCGGATAGCAGCTGTTTTAAACATATGTGCACAATGTTCACGACGAAAAATATTTGAGGTCTTGTTAAGTTAGGCGAATGTCAAGTAAATTTTTCATGTATGTTACAATGCATGAATGTCACACATACAAACATACAAAAAGAGTTCATATGTATTTATTTTGTTCAAAAAGTGATAAGGAATAAGAAAAACGTTTTTCTTCCATATTTATTTATTATTTAACATAAAAATGAAAATGCATGGATGTGTTGGACATAATCATTCTTTTTGATATTTAGGATGCTCCTGCTGAGATAAAGCGTTTGCCGTGTTCTTAGCGCTGTACGAGCTCAGGAAAGCGGTTTTCTCACACTCCTAATGCATGGTCATGTAAAACATACAAAACGAGTTCATATGTGGTTCTATGCTCAAAGTGTGATGAGGAATAAGAAAAAAGTTGTTTTTCAACATGTAGGATAGAATGCATAAATGTGTTGGAAATCATCATTCGAATGCACTTTTCGCATGCCCCTGCTGAGATAAAGCGTTTGCCGTGTTCTTAGCGCTGTACCACCACAGGAAAGCGGTTTTCTCACACTCTTAATGCATGGTCATGTAAAACATACAAAACGAGTTCATGTGTATTTATTTTGTTCAAAAAGTGATAAGGAATAAAAAACGTTTTTCGCCCATATGTGTGTTAAAATGCATGAATGTGTTGGAAATCATCATTCTTTCTTTTCGATGCACCTGCTGAGATAAAGCGTTTGCCGTGTTCTTAGCGCTGTACGAGCTCAGGAAGGCGGTTTTCTCACACTCCTAATGCATGGGCATGTAAAACATACAAAACGAGTTCATATGTGGTTCTAATGCTCAAAGTGTGATGAGGAATAAGAAAAAAGTTGTTTTTCAACATGTAGGATAGAATGCATATATGTGTTGAAAATCATCATTCGAATGCACGTTTCGCATGCTCTTGGTGAGATAAAGCGTTTGCCGTGTTCTTAGCGCTGTACGAGCTTAGGAAAGCGGTTTTCTCACACTCCTAATGCATGGTCATGTAAAACAAAGAAAAAGAGTTCATATGTGGTTCTAATGCTCAAAGTGTGATGAGGAATAAGAAAAAAGTTGTTTTTCAACATGTAGGATAGAATGCATATATGTGTTGTAAATCATCATTCGAATGCACTTTTCGCATGCCCCTGCTGAGATAAAGCGTTTGCCGTGTTCTTAGCGCTGTACCACCACAGGAAAGCGGTTTTCTCACACTCTTAATGCATGGTCATGTAAAACATACAAAACGAGTTCATGTGTATTTATTTTGTTCAGAAAGTGATAAGGAATAAGAAAAACGTTTTTCGCCCATATGTATGTTAAAATGCATGAATGTGTTGGAAATCAACATTCTTTTCATATTTACGATGCACCTTCTGAGATAAAGCGTTTGCCGTGTTGTTAGCGCTGTACGAGCTCAGGAAAGCGGTTTTCTCACACTCCTAATGCATTGGCATGTAAAACATACAAAACGAGTTCATATGTGGTTCTGATGCTCAAAATGTGATA
>QNUK01002558.1:0-2500 GCA_013621035.1 Clarias magur
GTGTCAAGGAACGCGGTTGTTTCTCTCAACTAATGCATGGTCACGTAGAACATGCGAAATAAGTTGATATTCAGTTTTCATTCTCAAACGTGAAAAAGAATAACAAAAAAAAAATAGTTATTCATCATGTATGCCAGAACTCATGAATGTTTTGGAAATTTTTTCTTTCACTTTTCTAATAATCACAAATCTCATTTTGACTTTATGTGAAAGGAGATTCACACATTTATGTTTTATCCATACAGTTGAAAAGGAAGCAATGTTAAAATGAATGACGAAGTTGCTAAATGTGAATGTTAATAAATGTGAATTTTTATTTCAATTTATTTTTCAATTTTTATTTGTCAAATACACAATCATACACAACATGATATTCAGAGAAATGCTTTGACAACCGTGCATGACCCAAGCATAAAAAAGAAAAAAAAAGTATTCAAAGAAAGAATATGACAATGACAATAAGAAAACGTGCAACTAAATATGAAGTAAGAGAAAATTTATAAATACAGAAAACATCTTTTTGTTTATAGTTTATAGAATAAAATAATATGGATACATTCAGTAAGTGGTGAGCAGAGACAGAAGAGAGGCAAGCAAATACATGGGGAAATGGTGGACTATCGACGGACAGTACTTCCCCCAATGCAGGTCGGAGGCCTGAGTATTTCTGATGGCGGGTCAGCCTAGGAATGATGCGGTGTGAGGTAATGTTTCTGAAGTGGAGAGACATAGCTGACTGGATCCCATCATCCCAGCAATGGGCGTGCCCACAATGTCTAGGTGTAGGTTTTTACATGCGAGTGAACACAATGCATGGGGCTTTACTTTGTTGTACACTTTATGTGTTTAAAAGCCACGCTAACTGAGCCAAGTTCAAGTAGGCTTTTATTTTCATTTCAACCATATACAGTTTAGTACACAGTGACATCTGTTCAACAACAACGTTCCTCTAGGCGCAAGGGCCTACATACAACATAAATTACCATCATGAATGAACAAAAACTAACTAGCTAAATAAGCAACCTACTTAGCTGCCGAGCTGTGACAAGACAGATTGTTAAGTTAACAGAAAACTAAGTTCTATAGAAAAAACAAGAGACAACATAAAGTACAAATGTACAAACAAGAGTAACAAAAGCACAACGTGACAACATGACACATTTCATTACTTTGTGCTGATGACGTAATGAGTTGAGGACTCATTCCTCATCAGGACACATTCCTTTGAAGTAGCGGGAAAGATCCAATAGTTTTGTGCCTATAACAAGTAATGGATATTGTGCAAAAAAGCAATTGCAGGTTGCTGTGAACCATTTAGAGATGGTTGTTGATCAGTGTGTATAATCAGTTATTTCAGTTTATCTGTTCAGTCAGTATGGACAATTTGTTAAATGGTTGTTCATCAGTGTGTTTGCGCATGTGTTGTTTGTTCAGTCTCAATGTTTTTTGTTATCTGAGTCTTTGTGTGTGTGTGTGTGTGTGTGTGTATGTGTGTGTGAGTGTTTGTGTGATCTGTGTGTCCAATCAGCCACCCTGTTGATGGCGTTGCAGATGCAGCGTGTGGAGTAAATGTCTTCAATAGACGGAAGAGAGACCCCGATGACCTCCTCTGCTATTCTCAGTATCTGCTGTAAGGTCTTGCGGTCCGAGAGGAACACCAGTGATGCAGCTGCTCAGGATTCTCTCGATAGTCCCTCTATAGAAAGTGGTAAGGATCGGTGGTGGAAGCTGGGCCATCCTCAGCCTTCTCAGGAAGAGAAGATGTTTTTAATGCTATCGGGTGCAAGGACCTGGTGTTGAGGGACCGAGTGAGGTTCTCCTCCAGATGGCCAACCAGGAATTTGGTGTTGTTGACAATCTCCACACAGGAGCAGTTGATATTCATCAGAGAGTGGCCGCTCTGTGTCCTCCTGAAGTCAACAACTATGTTTTTTATTTTTGCAACATTCAGAGACTAGTTGTTGTGCCTACACCAGGCCGTTAGCCTCTGCAATTCGAGGAATGGAATGGAGCCGTCACTGTCACAGGCGGCTGACGGTGAGTTTCCTTTGGTGATGTCCTGTTGATGGTCATGGCTTGTATGACCTGCCACGTGACTGGATGAGCATTCTCTGGGCATGTGTGCGCTTCGCCCCTCTATGGCCCAGGAAAGTTTGGCCCTTGCTAGTGAAGTCCCTTCCTGAAGTCCAGCAGACGAAGGCCAAGAAGACGAAGACGAAGACGAAGGCCAAGAAGTTGGCCATGCGGCTTTTTAAAATGAAAAGAATTTATATAATTACAAGCAATGCAACCATGGGCGACGCAATCCAGTGGCTTCTTTTGCCAGTTCCAAGTCTGGATAAATGCAAAGAATTTTGTCAGGAAGTGCATCCGATGTAAAACATTTGTCAAAGCAATGATGCGAATTACAAATATAATTTCCATACCAGATCGGTTGCGGCCCACGTTAACTACAACCGCCACCAGTGCTGTTGACCTACAGGCTGCTGGTGGAAATTAG
>QNUK01002558.1:10000-12149 GCA_013621035.1 Clarias magur
CACTTTTTATGCTCAAAAATTGAAAATAACTAAGAAAAAAGTAGTTATTCAACATTTATGCCAGAATGCATGAAAGTGTTGGAAAATATCCTTCCTTTCACTTTTATGCTTCTCATGCTGAGAAAAAGCGTTTGCCGTGTTCTTAGCTCTGTACGACCTGAGGAAAGCGGTTTTCACACAACTAAGGCATGGGCATGTAAAACACACAAAATGAGTTTATATGCACTTTTTATGCTCAAAAATTGAAAATGACTAAGAAAAAAGTAGTTATTCACCATTTATGCCAGAATGCTTGAAAGTGTTGAAAAATATCCTTCCCTTCAATTTTATGGTTGTCATGCTGAGATAAAGCGTTTGCCGTGTTCTTAGCGCTGTACGGCCTCAGGAAAGCGGTTTTCTCACTCAACCAAAGCATGGTCATGTAAAACACACAAAATGAGTTTATATGCACTTTTTATGCTCAAAAAGTGAAAAAGACTAAGAAAAAAGTAGTTATTCAACATTTATGCCAGAATGCATGGAAGTTTTGGAAAATATCCTTCCTTTCACTTTTATGCTTCTCATGCTGAGAAAAAGCGTTTGCCGTGTTCTTAGCTCTGTACGGCCTCAGGAAAGCGGTTTTCTCACTCAACCAAAGCATGGTCATGTAAAACACACAAAATGAGTTTATATGCACTTTTTATGCTAGAAAAGTGAAAAAGACTAAGAAAAAAAAGTTATTCAACATTTATGCCAGAATGCATGAAAGTTTTGGAAAATATCCTTCCTTTCACTTTTATGCTTCTCATGCTGGTATAAAGCGTTTGCCGTGATCCTAGCTCTGTACGACCTCAGGAAAGCGGTTTTCACACAACTAAGGCATGGGCATGTAAAACACACAAAATGAGTTTATATGCACTTTTTATGCTCAAAAATTGAAAATGACTAAGAAAAAAGTAGTTATTCAACATTTATGCCAGAATGCATGAAAGTGTTGGAAAATATCCTTCCTTCCACTTTTATGCTTCTCATGCTGAGAAAAAGCGTTTGCCGTGTTCTTAGCGCTGTACGACCTCAGGAAAGCGGTTTTCACACAACTAAGGCATGGTCATGTAAAACACACACGTTGGAAAATATCCTTAACTTTCACCTCCAATTTTATGCTTCTCATGCTGAGATAAATCGTTTGCCCTGTTAGCGCTGTTCGTGTCAAGGAACGCGGTTGTTTCTCTCAACTAATGCATGGTCACGTAGAACATGCGAAATAAGTTGATATTCAGTTTTCATTCTCAAACGTGAAAAAGAATAACAAAAAAAAAAAAAGTTATTCATCATGTATGCCAGAACTCATGAATGTTTTGGAAATTTTTTCTTTCACTTTTCTCATAATCACAAATCTCATTTTGACTTTATGTGAAAGGTGATTCACACATTTATGTTTTATCCATACAGTTGAAAAGGAAGCAATGTTAAAATGAATGACGAAGTTGCTAAATGTGAATGTTAATAAATGTGAATTTTTATTTCAATTTATTTTTCAATTTTTATTTGTCAAATACACAATCATACACAACATGATATTCAGAGAAATGCTTTGACAACCGTGCATGACCCAAGCATAAAAAAGAAAAAAAGAGTATTCAAAGAAAGAATATGACAATACTAATAAATTAATAGAGTATGAATAAGAAAACGTGCAACTAAATATGAAGTAAGAGAAAATTTATAAATACAGAAAACATCTTTTTGTTTATAGTTTATAGAATAAAATAATATGGATACATTCAGTAAGTGGTGAGCAGAGACAGAAGAGCGGCAAGCAAATACATGGGGAAATGGTGGACTATCGACAGACAGTACTTCCCCCAATGCAGGTCGGAGGCCTGAGTATTTCTGATGGCGGGTCAGCCTAGGAATGATGCGGTGTGAGGTAATGTTTCTGAAGTGGAGAGACATAGCTGACTGGATCTCATCATCCCAGCAATGGGCGTGCCCACAATGTCTAGGTGTAGGTTTTTACATGCGAGTGAACACAATGCATGGGGCTTTGTTGTACACTTTATGTGTTTAAAAGCCACGCTAACTGAGCCAAGTTCAAGTAGGCTTTTAGTTTCATTTCAACCATATACAGTTTAGTACACAGTGACATCTGTTCAACAACAACGTTCCT
>QNUK01002559.1:5000-12114 GCA_013621035.1 Clarias magur
CGGCATCCGCTGTTCTGGCACAGGAACATAGGGAACATGGGGGGTGGGGGGGGAATGAATCCATGAGCATTTCTCTCTAAACATTAGACACAGTGGTACAGGGCCTGCCTGCCTGTCTTCGGGCCGTGGCAGCATGTGCATTGATCGTGCTGGATGCAGAAAAGATTGTTCTTTCTCATCCTTTAATTTTGTACTCCTCACATCAGGTAAAACAAGTGCTCCTTAACCTCCAGATGCAGCATATGACAGCTCAGGGTACGAAATTATTCTTTGTTCTACCAGCAATCTCGAAATGAAGCCCACCTCCTCCTTTGACACCCTAGGACACGCTTTCTCGCGTCTGCTCAATGCCCAAGACGATACATTACATGAGACAGATCATGACTGTTGTTCCGAGCTTATTCACTCTACTAGTATTCGTTCTGATCTATTTTCAACTCCACTAGCAACAGGTGACGTCCTGTTCGTAGATGGTTCCTGTTCAAAACCATTTGACGCTCTCTAGCTATTGTTAAGACTAAAGCCCGTTCCTCAGGCGACTCTTTTGAAGTATGAGGCAGCTCTCTGGCTGATAGGGCAACTAAGGAAGTGGCCAATAAACAGATTTTCTTTCCTGCTTCTGATTCGGATTCGATTAATACATCTTTTCTCGCTAGTTCCTTAAGTCCTGACTTAGATGTATTGTCACTTCAGGCCTCAGATACACCAAATGATTCTTCTTTTTGGCGGTTGCAAAACGCTTATGTGTCATCTGATGGTTTATGGTACTTTGCTGATGGACGTTTGTGTTTACCCTCTCATTGTTTGCCATTTCTCGTACGCGAGTTTCATGGTGTTACACATCGCGCACGAAGAGGTGTAAAGGAGGAAATGAAGAAACTTTTTTGTATTGCTAACTTAGGCAGCACGATTGATTTGTAGCTTTCATGCTGTTTACTGTGCGCACAGAATAATGTTGTGACACGTATAGGGAAGCATGAACACCTTCCTCTCCCTACCTTACCGTTCGCAGAATGGCAAGTAGATTTCACTCACATGCCTTCTTGTGGACCCTTTAAGAATTTGTTGGTATTGGTAGATGAATTTTCACAATGAGTTGAATTGAATTTTCCCATTTGCACGGGAAAATGCAAAAGTAGTGACGCAGATCTTGGCAAAAGAAATCATTCCATGTTATGGCATACCACAGGCCATCGATTCTGATAAAGGAACTCCTTTTACTTCACAGGTCACACAGGGGGTGTGTAAATATTTGTCTTTGGATTGGCGTTTTCATATCCCATACCACCCACAGTCCTCGGGTATTGCAGAGCGTACCAATCGTACTATTAAGGATAAGTTGAACAAGGCCATGCAGGACAGGAGCACAACAAATTGGCCAGAGTTGCTTCCTGCTGTTTTGGCTGAGCTGAGAATGACTCCCAGAAAAGATGCACAATTATGTCCACATGAGATAATATTTGGTCGCCCCTTTCCCACTCCATGGAAGAGGGGCGAGCTGCTTTGGGCACCTCAGATTTAGATGTCCATATCGCTGAGTATTCCACAGCCCTAATTGAAGTGTTAGCAGAAAATCAAGAAAAGGTGGTTCAAGCAACACCACTTATATCTACCCGGCCTACTCATCATTTTAAGGCGGAAGATACTGTTCTGGTTAGATCAATCAAGCCATAACCTTTAGGACAAAGTAAATATGATGGGCCTGCAGAGATAGTCGCGATAACACGGACTGCTGTATTAACCGATATATTTCCACAGTGGATACACACTTCAAGATTAAAGAATGCACCTGCATAACCTGTTTATCTGAATTATTTATGATATTTGTATTTGTATTATATGCCTAATGTGTCGAGTGCTTGTTCAGTGTTTGTGTACAGGCTGAAGAAGGCGCTAGCGTAACTGCGCATGCGAGGATATATGCTTATGAAGGTATAATTGTATAATGAAATAACTCTGTGTTCTTTTAGTGTGTTTTATGTCTGTGTGCAGGGGAGGAGTAGATGACCACCACTTTTGCGAGCTGAACATCGTGCCACCTCAGCCTTGATCACCCTGAGGAAAGAAGGGCATTTATTGAGCGGATCCTCTTCGCTTGTCACCCGGGGAAAACAGCGTCATGCGTTCCTGCAACAAGATAAACCACTACATCTACATTACTATTGATCCTTGTTGTTATTGTGAGACCCACACTTTGAAGGAGTACGTCCTGCATAATAATCATTTAGCTAAGAGGGGTATCTCTCGACCTCATAAGGTGGGACGAGTGCGTAAAAGGGCGTGCCTGCACTCCGAGCACATGGTTACCCCGTGAATCAATGATATATGTGATTACTCCCGCCATAAATCTCGTGTGTTATCTCTTAGGACACCCTCCTCATTGTTGTAGGTGTATGACAAAGTTAGGAGGAGCTCACTGCCCTCCGACTTACCAGTGTTCAAAACCGCATGGCTCTCGACATCCTCCTGGCCAAAGAAGGGGGAGTCTGCGCCATGGTGGGAGATAGTTGTTGTACCTATGTCCCCGCAAACGACGATGAACACGGACAGATAGCCACCGCTCTGGAAGAAATGCAGTGGGTAGCAGAGTAGTTGCGTGATGATCAAAAGTGACCAATGGGTTGGGGTTTGTGATATACTCTTTTTGGCCAATGGCCAATATGTGTGTTCTTCTTGATTTTCTTCTGTGGCCCATGTATCTTGAGATGTTTTCAGTCACTTATGTTATCGCTTTATACAAGGCTATATTCCTGTCCCTCCCTGTCCCCCTTCAGCACCATCTATATATTTTACATCTAGCGTTTAGTTCTTTTGTATGAATTTATCTATAAAGATTTAAGGATAAAAGAGGGGAATGTAAGGGAAAAATACTATACTATACTATACTATACTATACTATACTATTCTATACTATACTCTACTACACTATTCGGTGCTTTACTGCACTGCATGGTGCTCTAAACCCGATGTAGTCATACACTTAAATCTCCTTTTGAATTATTATTTGTTTAAAGATGTCTTAAATTACGACACTGTCTCTTGTTTCATT
Organism: Clarias magur; assembly: GCA_013621035.1. NCBI lineage: Eukaryota > Metazoa > Chordata > Actinopteri > Siluriformes > Clariidae > Clarias > Clarias magur. The sequence continues at coordinate 8,050 of QNUK01002559.1, forward strand.
TAATATTATTTTAATCACTTATTACTCATCTGTAAGGGAAAATTGCTGACATCCATGATCTCTTGGTTATTCGTGATATTTTCTTTTAGACGGGACACTCTGTCTCTGTCCTCATGTGATAAGGATGTTTGCTTTGTGCGAGGACGAAAACGGCGTCAAGAAGTCAAGAGCATGCATACCCTGTTCCTATTTCTTCGGCCTTCTTGGTTTTTCTTCGGCCTTCTCAGTTTTTTATTTTGGTAAACTGCATAGCAAACTGTCATAATATTTACTCATGTTTGTCCTTGATAAGCCTCACAACTTGTGCTTTGCCCGCACAGGAGGGTGTGTAATTACTATATATGTGTGTGCTTTTCTAATAAAATTCAGACTTGTGAAAGAGCAGTCATCTGTGTGTTTGGTTGCTCTTTGACTCGTCTCCTGGCCAGAGGTGTGTTGCAGACTTGCATTCAGATCGATCGGGGATTGACGAGAAAAAGCCCCAACACTTTCCTCTGGGATTAATAGTGTTCTCTGAATCTTGAATCCAAATGCAGTTTTCTGCAGCTTATGCTAAAATAACACATTTGGTCTCAGCATTGTCGGAAGACAGGATCACTAAGAATTTGCCACGCTAATACATGAACATGTAATATTAGTTTACATGCAGTTCTCAAGGCAAGTTCTCAAAGGTGTTCTTCATCATATATACTGGAAGAACATTTAACATTTTAAGATCTCAGAGTCTCTCTGATCTTACCACAAGATACCCAATGCATGCTGCTGTGCAGTCCTAAGTAATGTCACGGATGAGTTGTTTTACTTAATGTTGTACCCTTTGTGTTCTTGCCGTGCTCATACATGCTCTAGGCACTCTTCAAACACTCTTTATAACATGTGTATGATAAATTATGATAACAAATATGATTCAGTTTTAGGGAGCTATAGCAATAGGGAGCTTTACCTAAAGTTCATGATATGTTCTTAATAAACTATCGGAGGTGTTAAAAGATTCAAGCTAAAAATAAGCTGATCTGAAGCTGATGTAAATCAGTGATATTATTTCAGGTTGACGCCAACATACATGACTGGCTGTCTTTCTGTACAAGAGAACTATCTACCTTAAACAAGAATGATGTTTTATTTTAAGATGACCCCAGCGTGTTAAAATTCACTTATACCACTTCAGTGCTGTCATTTCAGCTGTTAAAAATATGAACTAATCCTAGTAATAATATTCATTTTAGCTTTTCTAATTAATATATTTTGTTGCATCTGTTTGTGTACGTTGAGCAAGTAGCTTATTAGTTGTTTATTTTGAAGCAGATCGCTTTACTTAACCTTTTGATTTCACTTGTGGAGCTTGTTAAGACTCAGGCAGATGTCTAGTGTACACACATACTCCTACACACACTCACACCAACACACATACACATGTGCAATAAATGTTGGAAGGGGCCAAGACTCCACATAAAGCACACTGTGCTTTGTCTAAGAGTACACCTGCATGTGAAAAAAAATACACAGAGTATTCCAAGAACGTTTTTTATCAGGAACTCCCATGCTGGGACGGTGGAGTCCTGTGCATCTAGGGGCACGTCCATCATGCACCTCATTGACAAGGCATTTGTCTTCCTCAAGAAAGTCATAGGTTAGGTTTTTTCACTTTGCATTGAATGTCTTTACTTTTACATTTAAAAGTAATCATATCCCATATCTCAACAACCGCAAAAATCCTTTATGATGATCAGACTTGATGCCTCAAATCACCCATGTCCCCCAGTCCGTCTTCGGGGATTCCAACCTGACTCCCGTTCGATCGCCTTCTGACTGACTCATGGTCAACTGCTGTTCACGTGGAACATTCCGTCAGTTCAGCCTTCAATAGCGGCACTGCGGTAGCCTTCTACCACTTTAATGATAGGGACGGCCTTTAAAAGTTTCACGGCCTGTTGAACTCTTGGAAAGTTGAAGTTCTTTTAGAATTTTTCCTCATAGTAAATTTTTTTTGCGTGCATGAGCATGACAAGAACACAACGTTATATTAAGTAAAACAACTGATCAATTTGAATAATTAGGAAATGCATAGTGTCTGGGAAAATCACAAAGATTTTGAGCTCATAGAATGTTAAGATCTTAAGAAACACTATTTTTGCATCCTCTCAAGGGAATCAGGACAACAAATGAATAATTTCAGGTTTTAAAATATTTGTTGAAACATTGCACATTCGTTGAGTTGTTTCGAGATACAAAGATTCTAAACTCGAGAAAGTATTCAAGCAATTTAGCAATCTACAAGCAGTAGAAGAGTAATAGTAGTAGTAGTAACATTATTTTAAATAATATTCATGTTCACACATTAGTTTTGCACATTCTGCATGTTCCTGCGCTCCTACAAGGCTTAGAAGGCGGCAAACGCTTTATCTCAGCACAAGCTGTTAAAAAATGAAAGGAGAGCAATGAGCACACAAACTACTTTATTTCAGTATGTATGATGTGATTATTTCACATTTTACCCATAAAAACATTATTTTAAATCATATTCATGTTCACACATTAGTCTTGCACATTCTGCATGTTCCTGCGCTCCTACAAGGCTTAGAAGCCAGCAAACGCTTTATCTCAGCACAAGCTGTTGAAAAATGAAAGGAGAGCAATGAGAACACAAACTACTTTATTTCAGTATGTATGATGTGATTATTTCACATTTTAACCATAAAAACATTATTTTTAATTATATTCATGTTCACACATTAGTCTTGCACATTCTGCATGTTCCTGCGCTCATACAAGGCTTAGAAGCCAGCAAACGCTTTATCTCAGCACAAGCTGTTGAAAAATGAAAGGAGAGCAATGAGAACACAAACTACTTTATTTCAGTATGTATGATGTGATTATTTCACATTTTACCCATAAAAACATTATTTTAAATAATATTCATGTTCACACATTAGTCTTGCACATTCTGCATGTTCCTATCTCAGCACAAGCTGTTGAAAAATGAAAGGAGAGCAGAGAGTACACAAACTAATTTATTTCAGTATGTATGATGTGATTATTTCACCTTTTAACCATAAAAACATTATTTTAAATCATATTCATGTTCACACATTAGTCTTGCTCATTCTGCATGTTCCTGCGCTCCTACAAGGCTTAGACGGCGGCAAACGCTTTATCTCAGCACAAGCTGTTGAAAAATGAAAGGAGAGCAATGAGTACATAAACTAATTTATTTCAGTATGTATGATGTGATTATTTCACATTTTACCCATAAAAACATTATTTTAAATAATATTCATGTTCACACATTAGTCTTGCACATTCTGCGCTCCTACAAGGCTTAGAAGCCGGCAAACGCTTTATCTCAGCACAAGCTGTTGAAAAATGAAAGGAGAGCAATGAGAACACAAACTACTTTATTTCAGTATGTACGATGTGATTATTTCACATTTTAACCATAAAAACATTATTTTTAATCATATTCATGTTCACACATTAGTCTTGCACATTCTGCCTGTTCCTGCGCTCCTACAAGGCTTAGAAGCCGGCAAACGCATTATCTCAGCACAAGGTGTTGAAAATGAAAAAGAGCATTTAGTACACAAACTACTTCATTCCAGTATGTATGATGAATAACAACACTCATCATATTCCATGTTGATACATTAACCATGCACATTCTGCAATTTCCTGTGCTCCTACATGGCTTAGAAGCCGGCAAACGCTTTATCTCAGGGGAAGCTGATGAAAATTGAAAGGAGAACAATGAGTACACAAACTGCTTCCAGTATGTATGATGAAGAAAAAATGTGGAAACGTTCTGTTTCTTACATTTTAACCATAAAAACATTATTTTAAATCATATTCCATGGTGATACATTAGTCTTGCTCATTCTGCATGTTCCTGCGCTCCTACAAGGCTTAGAAGGCGGCAAACGCTTTATCTCAGCACAAGCTGTTGAAAAATGAAAGGAGAGCAATGAGTACACAAACTAATTTATTTCAGTATGTATGATGTGATTATTTCACATTTTAACCATAAAAACATTATTTTAAATAATATTCATGTTCACACATTAGTCTTGC
>QNUK01000256.1:0-255000 GCA_013621035.1 Clarias magur
GTTCTCTCACGAGGTCTCATAGATCACATAATAAAGTAGGAGACGCTATCACACACACACACACACACACACACACACTTAAAGACAGAAAGTCTTGGGAGCTAGTACATTCATGATATTTCTTTTTTTCTTTTCTTTTTTTTTTATAAGAGTGGATTTCCACCAAAAATCAAAACCATAAATCTCCCAAGCCTACTCTTTTGTTGTCTGTTCTGTTGTGGAATGTTTACTATGATTGGATGACGTGCGCCTAGTCTCTTCTCCTCCAAAGGCATTTTGGGGAATTGTATGATGCACCACCTTGTTCAAGGTCAGTGCATGACTGGATTTCACATTCGCCTTCTCAGTCTCTGCTGGTAACATGTCATGGGATAAAAATATCAGCCTAAATGGAGATCAGATAAAAGGGGGAGAGTTGTGTAATGTATGTGTACAGTATGTGTAATGACTTGACACGACTGTCCAGGATATGCTGCATGAATCTACAGTCTGGGCTAAACAGAAATCTGTTGGTGCTTTCTGTTAAATCAGTATAATCTACTTTAAAAACAAATAACCTCATGCAGATGTCAAAACACAACCAAACTCCTATATACACACAGTACATATTTAATTGCAAGGTTTCCCTGTGCTATACAATATTTGTCCAGGTGCAACATTGCAGCGCTGGCAACTTTTCCATTCCCTCCCTCCGTGATGTTTGGCCATGTGACTCGCAGCTCATGACTTTCATAAGGAAAAATCAGCTTTCATTTTTAAGACGCTTTTTAGATTGCCTTTGCAATTAGTGTGAATGCACATGAAAGTCAGCTCTGCTTTTGCTGTACTTGCCTCTTACACTCATTGACTCGCTCATTGGAAAAGCTGCAATTAAAATCTTCACCCCTCACCCTGTCCGCGTGTGTCGAATTATCTGCATCACTGTAATTTAGTCATTTAGTTGAGGCATGGGTCATGAAGCTGCAGAATCTGTGATCAGCGTTGCAAGGAGCATTTTCTCAACCACAATACGCTGCTCTAACGAGCTGCGCCGCGTGGACGGTACACACTGGTACTTCATATGAGGCGGTAATAAAGAGTAATTGGGTTTGTGGAACGTACCTCGGGGAGCATTTTGGACGCGCATGATGAGGTTGCTGATGGTTGCCATTTAATATGTCCGGTTTTCAAGTTCACTGTAAAACATTCCCTTGTGCAATCAGCAATGGATATATCCCAGGACGTATGCGGTCATGATTACTTTAATGCTATTTATTAGAAGATTCAAATGATCATGTTTTAGTTAAACATACTGTATGAAATCCCAAAAGTTCTTAATTGTCGGTAATGTAGTTTGCGGAACCGAAGTGCGTAATAACTGACAGGTTTATTAGAAAGCTAAATACCAGTGAGAACATGTGCCAAGCTTTGAAGGCAGTACATCTCGTTCCAAGTCAGGTTTTTTTTTTTTTTTTTTTTTTTGCAGGTGCAAATTAACATCCACTGAGAGAAAAAAAGACTAAAGGGATGCGGAAATGTTGTCCCATAAAAGAGGGATTACTGATGGCATCCTAATCTAATCTATAGGCTTGTTTCTAGCACACTAGCCAAATGTTGTTATTTTGTAGACCAGTGAGTGCATGCAAAAAAGAAAAACCTCCAACAGCAGTGTCATTACTTCCATAACGAATGATCTCAAAGCTATTCGGCTGGAGTGGTATAATCAGATTTTATTGCATTTCAGAAAGGACCCTAGCCAACTCTCCTAACACCTTCCATATCTGTTAACTGCTACTGTAATTCACTAGTGTGGCCAAGATTTCATTTGGGGAGATGAGGAAATGTAATATTTTAAATAAACCACAGTGCGATCCGTACAATTAAACTGATAAGATTGATGTGCTCGTGCATTTTGAAGAGGTGCTGGTATTCAGAATTTAATTTACAACGCATTTCATTATTTAAGGTAAGATCTGCCATCGTCCAATCTTGTCATATAATTAATGTTCATATTGGGAGGAAATAATAATAATAAAAAAATATGACATTTTACTGAAAATATTAAATAACAATCTTACACCCCCATTAAAAGCAGTTTTCAGTACTTTTTGCTAGTCTCGATGCTAGTGTAGCTAGTGCTAGTGAGTGTAGCTAGCTGGTAAGTTGCTTTCAAAGAGATGTCATGTTTCTCACCATAACAAATGGTAGCCAATAAAATGAGACTGGACAACTTAATGAATTCAAAAACTAGTCCAGTGACTATGTTATCCCAAGCGGCGTTCAAATGGGACTTTGATTTTTGATTGTGCAGAATAACAGAACTCCCTTTATTTCTCTATATGATCCCATTACTCTAATGCACTTTTTCCAGTGTTTCACTAATGCTTGGACACCATCAAGGTAGAAAGATTTCTCAGTACACCGAAGCCATGATCGGCCTGCCTGCTTCTCATCATCATCATCATCATCATCATAATGATCATCAAGATTTCACTGCTCTTCACAGTCATTCTGTTTTTTGCCGGACAATGCATGACATCATACTGCCCACCACGCCACTTTTATCTCCTCTACAATCTTGACCTCGCTCCATGCAATTTCCACATGTTTCAGAGGTGAAGCAGGCAGTCCAATCATGGCTCCGGGGTACTGAAAAGAACGTTCTCCTGTACCTCGATGGTATCCAAGCACTAGTGAAACACTGGGGTTGTGTAGAAGTGTATTAGTGTAGCAGGGGATTATATCGAAAAATAAAGGTAGTTTTAAACTGTGTTCTGTTATTATGCGCAGACAAAAGTCCTGGTTTGACTTGAACACCTCATCACATTTATGAACATCAGTATACAACAATTGCGATGCAAACCACGTTATTTGACACGCATATGAAATCTACGTAAAGCCCAATCAATCGACATTTGGAGCCATCTTAAAATCTCTCAGATGTGTACCAGATCCACCGCCTCTGCTGTAATTAGACGTGCATTGATGCAGTAGGTGCTAGTCGTTGTGTTTTGGGCACAGCATTTGAGTAATGTTTTGGACAGTCTTGTGGGCAGTCCTCGATGCATGATTTGTGGTTTAATTAGACACTTCATCTGGGCATCTTGGCTTGTACAGCAGGGCTGCAGCGTTTTAGTGCTTCAGGCCCACAAATTCAAGCTGCTGCAGTTGATCATGAACTCAAGTTCCTTGGTTTCCTCCCACCTCCCAAAACATTCCTATATGTTGAAGAATGTATTTTTACAATAGTACAAATTGTACCATTGATGGTATCTATGTGAATTCACTGTCGAGTTACATCTTTAATACCAGCTCCTAGCTACTCCTGAGGCAAACGACTTAAAGTTAAATAAAAAACCTGTTGTTCAGTTTAGCGTAAGGACGTAACTACATTGTTTGACTGGTTAAGCGAAGGACAACGTAAGAATTTATTTGGAGCATTTATGCTGATTGACATCCATTCGTGCAATATCGTACCAAATCCATGGTCCATTACATTTCTAACAATGGATGGACACAACAATCGGATCATACAGTGCGGTTATCTCATGTCGCGCATCTCTTAGTTGTAATGTTTCCTCTCTATTTCATTTGCTTGATCATTTTTCCATGCCAGGGTTTTTCAGTAATCCAACATTGTAGGGTTGTTTTTTCGGACAAAAAAAAAAAAAAGAAGTTATCTATGTGCCTTTACTACACCAGCATATGCGGCGCTCACCATTGCAAGTTCTACTAAAGGCCATGGGTTTGGTATTAATATTCTTTTAAAGTTTTTTGCAACATTGTGTTGGGGCGTTGGTTCAATGTTATCCTGTCGTCATGTAGTACGGATATGAATGCCCTACATTATGATTTTTCAACTTAAGAATAAAAATTTTTCAAGCGATTTGCATCAGCGTACAAGGCATTTTTGGCAAAGGAACGAGCCAAGCCAAACCAGACCGAACCTAATGCCGGCTAAGATGCGCATACATACAAGTGTCATGCACACTCATAACACGACCGGCACTAGGACCCGGAAGTAATACGGTCGGGTTTCAGGAAGCATAAAAGGAAACAAGATGACGCATCACATCGCTCAGTCATTGAGTTATGCCCGTGCTATCGCCGTCGCCTCGCTCGTCCAAACGTGAGTACTCACTTTCTTGGGTTATCGCTTCTGATTGGGTGTGTGTATTTAGAACGCGGGTTTATTTGTGTAAACTCTTGCTCTCGCTTCGGGAGAGTTCTAAGAATAACTTGCGTGGTTATCCTGCCTACTCGCGCTACTTCCGCTTTGGGTTTACCATCCACGCTACAGGGCTAACTGCTAAGTCTTCTGCTTCATCTCCGGTTAGTCCGTGACAGAATGACTGAGCCTCCGGCAGTAAACCCAGCGGAGTTTGCTCACCTCTGCGATGTGGTTGGACCGGCATGCTAAGCTGATCGATCAGCTCCGTGGTGAGGTCGCATCGCTCCGCACGGAGCTCCAGGGCGTCGCGGCCTTGCGCCGCGAGGTGGCGGAGCTGCGACGGGAGAATGCGGTCCTCCGCGGGGCGGCCGCTCAGCCGGCTGTGGCCACGCCCATCGCAGCGGCTGCTGCGCCGCCAACTCCCTCTCCACCTTCTGATGTTTTCTTATCTTTACCGGATAAATGGAATGGCACGGATGGGAAGTGCAGTGTTTTTCTAACTGCGTTGGATCTTGTGTTTGAGTTTAATTCCACCAGATACTCCACAGACCGACTGCGCATTGCTCTTCTCGTCTCGTTGCTATCCGGGCAGGCAGCTGAGTGGGCCACGGCGGTTCTTCGTTCGGATTCAGATGTCGCCTACTCCTACACCGAGTTCCACCCGCCAGCTCAAGCTCACCTTTGAACATCCAGCTGCTGAGGTGGAGACCGACTCCAAGTTGTATCATCTAAAGCAGGGAGGGTCGTCCGTGAGCCGTTACACCGCGGAGTTTCGTACTCTCGCCGTACAGACCGACTGGGGAGACTCCGCACTCCGGACGGCCTACTACGAGGGACTGGCTGCGCGGATAAAAGACGAGCTCGCCGGACGAGAGCTTCCAGCTACCTTGGAGGGTTTAATTCAACTCGCCCTCCGGATCGACCAACGGCTGCTCGTTCGCCCCAAGCCAGCTCCTCGTACCCTGCCACCCACCATGACTGCACTACCACACACCACGCCCTTCCTCTCCCGCTCACCAGTTCCAGAAGTTCACGCCCCATTCACTGCAGCACCCACCAGGACCGTCGGTACTCCACCTCCCGCCGTGGTTGACACAGGAGTCGGGGAACCCATGCAATTAGGGCGCGCCTCCTTGACCGCTGCAGAACGGGAACGCCGATTCAGAGAGGGGCTCTGCGCGTATTGTGGATCTTCTGCACATCATCGGGCCATCTGTCCTCTGCGGCCGGGAAACGCGCAGCCCCGGTGAGAAATGGGAGGAACTCACCGGGTCCCATGTCCCTCTCCACCACCATGACCAATGATTCCCGTCTCACGGTTAAAGTATATCTCCAGTTTGGCCACAAACGGGTCGGAAGTACCGCGTTCGTCGACTCCGGGGCAGCAGGTAACTTCATTGACTCTTCCTATGCCAAAAAATTGGGGATAAAGATTGAGGCGTTATCCCAGCCTGTAACCATTACATCAGTCGATGGTCGGCCTCTCTCCTCCAGCCCCATATCCTTTCAAACCCAACCTATCACCCTCATCATTAACCAACATCAAGAACAGATCCAGTTTCACACCACCACTATCTCCTCACCACCTATCATCCTCGGACACCCTTGGCTGCTGCAGCACGACCCGCTCATATCCTGGACCCAAAGCCGGATCCTCCAATGGGGGCCGACCTGCACTGAGCTTTGCCTACGGGCCGAGGCTGGGACGTGCTCTAGGGAGTCCGAGGCCCCCGATTGTCGACACAGATAAAATCCCGCTAGACTACCGGGACCTGGCTGAAGTCTTTTGTAAGAGACGTGCGACCCATCTACCACCTCATCGCTCATACGACCTGGCGATCGATCTTCAGCCAGGTGCGACACCACCCCGCGGCCATCTCTATTCATTGTCCAACACCGAGACGCAGGCGATGGAGGAGTATGTTTCCAGTGGACTTCGCCATGGTACCATCCGGCCCTCCTCCTCACCTGCCGCTGCGGGGTTCTTTTTCGTGAAGAAACGCGATGGTAGTCTACGTCCCTGTGTCGATTATCGGGGGCTCAACAATATTACCATAAAGAACCGACATCCATTGCCTCTTACCAACTCTGCCCTGGACGCCCTCTCTGGTGCCACCATCTTCACTAAGTTGGACCTCCGGAGCGCCTACAACTTGGTGCGCATCAGAGAGGGCGATGAGTGGAAGACGGCCTTCATCACCCCCACAGGACATTACGAAAGTCTGGTCATCCCGTTTGGTCTCTGCAACGCACCTGCCGCTTTCCAACAGTTCATAAATGACGTTCTCAGAGACATGTTAGGCCGTTGGGTGTTCGTCTACCTGGACGACATCCTCATCTACTCCCGAACACTCAACGAGCACATCCAGCATGTCAGAGCGGTTCTAAAGAGATTGCTCGCCCACCAGCTGTACTGTAAGTTGGAGAAGTGCGCTTTCCACGAGCGCTCCACCACGTTCCTGGGTTTTGTCATCTCGCCCCAGGGTGTGGCCATGGACCCGCAGAAACTGGAAGTTGTGAGTCATTGGCCCCTACCCAAGACTCTTAAACAGCTCCAGAGATTTCTCGGGTTTGCCAATTTTTATCGCCGCTTTATCCGGGACTACAGTACCGTTGCAGCGCCACTAACCGCTCTGACCCGCCCATCATCTCACCCTTTCAATCTCACCCCAACTGCTGTCTCCGCCTTCCATGAGCTCTGTCGCCGCTTCACCACTGCTCCCATCCTCCTTCACCCGGATGCTGATAAACCATTCGTTGTGGAGGTGGACGCTTCGGATGTGGGCGCCGGGGCTGTTCTCTCCCAGCGAGGTCCAGACCAAAAACTGCATCCCTGCAGTTTTTTCTCCAAGAAATTTGACGCCACTCAGCAGCGATACGGAGTAGGGGACCGCGAGCTGCTGGCCATAAAGTGGGCCTTGGAGGAATGGCGACACTGGCTCCAGGGCGCCAGAGAGCCGTTCATCGTCTGGACCGACCACCAAAACCTCATTACAATCCGCACGTTAAAACAGCTGAACCCCAGACAGGCGCGATGGGCACTATTCTTCGAAAATTACAATTTCCACCTGTCATACCGCCCGGGGTCCAAGAACACCAAAGCCGACGCCCTCTCCCGACAACACGAGGAAGACGTCCCCCGGGCGGACCCCGCGCCTGTACTACCAGCCACCAAGATCCTCGCACCGCTCAGGTGGGACCTGGAGACGAGGGTTCGCCAGGCACAAGCTACGGAGACCGCACCAGCAGGTGTGCCGCCTGGCCGACTCTACGTCCCCAACGCCATCAGGGCCGAAGTGCTTCAGTGGGGACACTCCTCCCCCCTTTCAGGACACCCCGGGAGACGGCGGACCCTACTGTTTGTACAACGTGCTTTCTGGTGGCCCAGTATGAAGAAGGACGTAGATGAGTTCGTCCAGGCGTGCCCAGTGTGTGCCAGGTCCAAGGACAGCAACAGACCATCACCCGGGGAACTTCAACCACTCCCGGTTCCCCGCCGACCCTGGACACACATTGCCGTTGACTTCATCACGGGCCTGCCGGTTTCGGAAGGAAAGGACACCATCCTCACCATCGTCGACCGGTTCTCCAAAGCTGTTCACCTGGTGGCCCTCTCCGGACTCCCGTCAGCTAAAAGGACCGCTGAGCTGATATTAGAGCACGTAGTCCGCCTGCATGGGTTCCCAAAGGACATCGTCTCGGACAGGGGGCCCCAGTTCACGTCCCGGTTCTGGAAGGCCTTCTGCCGTCTGATCAATTCCACCTGCAGTCTGTCCTCCGGTTACCACCCACAGACTAACGGTCAGACGGAGCGAACCAACCAACAACTGGAGCGCTACCTGAGATGCTTTATTGCTGATCGCCAGTGCTCCTGGGCCCGCTACCTCATTTGGGCTGAGCTGTCACACAACCTCCACCTATCTTCTGCCACCAACCTAAGCCCATTTGAGGTATGCTACGGCTTCCAACCTCCGATGTTCGATCATCAGGAACCGGAGGTGGAAGTGCCGTCGGCCCAACAGTTGGTTCGCCGGTGTCGACGGCTTTGGAGACAAGCAAACCACGCCATTCAAAAGGCCAATCGCCGCTACACCCTGCAACATCGCCGTCGACACCCACCGGGACGAATGTACCAAGTAGGTGATAAGGTATGGCTCTCAACAAAAAACCTACACCTGCAGACTGAGTCAAGGAAACTATCACCCAGATTCATCGGACCATACCGCATCAACCTCCGGATTAACCCTGTCACCTACCGGCTCCAGCTGCCTGCGGCGCTCCGGATCCATCCGGTATTCCACACCTCCCAGCTCAAACCCTTCACCACCTCACCTATGGTTCCACCCACCCCCCCTGCTCCTCCTCCCCGTATGATTGAGGGTGGTCCCGCCTACACCGTTCGCCGGATCCTTGACTCACGTCCTCGGGGCAGAGGGCTCCAGTACCTGGTGGATTGGGAAGGTTACGGTCCCGAGGAGAGATCTTGGATTCCGGCTCGGTTCGTCTTAGACCCCGAACTCATCCGGGACTACCGTCGTCGGGTATCCTCCACCCCAGGACCGTCGAGAGTCGGTCCTGGACGGGGGGGTACTGTCATGCACACTCATAACACGACCGGCACTAGGACCCGGAAGTAATACGGTCGGGTTTCAGGAAGCATAAAAGGAAACAAGATGACGCATCACATCGCTCAGTCATTGAGTTATGCCCGTGCTATCGCCGTCGCCTCGCTCGTCCAAACGTGAGTACTCACTTTCTTGGGTTATCGCTTCTGATTGGGTGTGTGTATTTAGAACGCGGGTTTATTTGTGTAAACTCTTGCTCTCGCTTCGGGAGAGTTCTAAGAATAACTTGCGTGGTTATCCTGCCTACTCGCGCTACTTCCGCGTTTGGGTTTACCATCCACGCTACAGGGCTAACTGCTAAGTCTTCTGCTTCATCTCCGGTTAGTCCGTGACAACAAGAGCCGTTCAAAGACTTGTTTGCATCAAGTGAGTTCTTGAATTTTACGATTTTTTTTTTTCAGTAACTGAAGGAGTCAACCTACGAAACCAAAGTTGCCGTCAACATTCGTTCAAAAGCTTAATTCAAAAATATATATATTGATAATATTTTGGGTGGCGAGAACTGATTATCAAATTCATATAAAACTCGTGTAAATCTGTTTGCCGAGGTTATGTTGCATATCTATTATATATATAATATATATAATATATGTGTGTGTGTGTGTGTGTGTACAGTATATATAGGGGTCAGGGTTGCTTGACGCCCGATTGTCATCCACACACTGTGAGCAATTTGGAAACATTAATTAACCTAATCTACAGGTCTTTGGACTGTGGGAGGAAATTGGAATACCCAGAGGAAAAACACCAAGCACAGAACATACACACTCCATACACACAGACCCAAGGCAGGAATCAAACACCGTCTAGTGTTGCCAGCCGCAGAAATCGCCAATTACCACCACCTCAGATTCGAGCCGTTATGAAGCTTTACAGAGCACAAGTAGCAGACGCATCTCAATATCAACAGATCAGAGTAGATTGTTGTATATTTTGGATGCCTAGGGTCCAGGAACGACCATGGAATTAGAAGGTTTGACTGGTATTAATTGGTCTAATGCCATATCATTAAGTGCTTTTGTACATGATGAGAGAATACACTTAAAGGCAATAAGGTGATGGAGAAAGAAGTAAACAAACCTTTGCTAAGCGTGCACAGAAATCACAAAAATCACCCAAGCAAGGAGAACATACAATAGAGCTGGCACTGAATAAATGATTAGATAATTATACGGTAGTTTTTGCGTCTCACATACAGGATTTATTACTCCTGGTGCACTTCCTGCAGTCCATTTAATTCCTCAAACGTAGGTCTGACATTAGAGCTTTTAGTAAAAAGCAGCATTCTCTTTCAAGAAATCGCAAAGTCTGATCATAGAGATGGTTCGTCTGGGTTTCTTTGTCTGCCAATCAAATCTGATGTTACTGGTTGAAGTAAATCTTCTTTACTCGCTTCATTCTCTCTCTCTCTCTCTCTCTCTCTCTGCTGTTTTTTTTTTTATATATAAACCAGGCTTTTATTCATCTCGCATAACCAGACTGCTCCCAAAAGAGACTTAGCTCTGCATTAAAAACAAAAAAAAAAAACAAAAAAAACAAAAAAATAGAAAGGGAGCAAAAAGAAAGAAGTCATTTCTTTCCAGGTTTATTTTTCCACCCTGTTTTTTTCTCGGCTCCAGCTGAATACATTAAGGCAAAGTAGAACAGATTTAGAATACAGAATGCGCATTATGATTTTTTTCTTCTTCTTCCACGAGACAAGGAGTGAGAGAGAACCTTGATTTCTTTCGTGAATATGTTTTCTGGATATCCGTACTCTTTACATTGATCGCTGGAGTGAACTATAGTGTACAGACGGTGTACAGATGAATACTGCAATATAACGCTGTGATTTCTTTAGAGCGTAGACGTTCGTATCGTACGAGGAAACGACAGATATTTTCAGATTGCAGGAAATCACGATTAAACATCTGGTTTGTTTAAAAGTTTTGGGGATTTGCGTCATTTTTCCTGACCTGAAAGGAGAAAGAGTGGAACATGACGCACTCGATGCTCCTGGATCTCATTGGAACAATGTTTTCAAAACAATTCCTTTGATCATAATAGCGGAACTATTCCAAACATTTAATCGCACTGATAAATGTATACGATTAATTTTTACTAAATAACCCGTATATAGTTAAGCTATTCATGGATTCTGGCTAAATGTTATCTCCGGGAGTTTGTATTTTAGCTAACCAGCTTTAGAGCATTTAGGACATAAAGGGTGGGCCGTGATCCGGATCCAGACCGAGTGACACTTCTATCCGGATATTTTTAAGGAATGAAATCAATTTTAAAGCATTTCATTTCACATTTATAAAAATAAATAAATAAATAAATAAATAAACTTATAAAGTGGGCCCTGATTTTAAATTGACGACTGGTCCATTAATTCAATTGATTGACTTGACCAGCAAAATATCCATTCAGTTGGATAAGCGATTACATCTCACAGCTCTGCTCATGCAAACGACTCATTCGAACAGCTCAGCTCATGCAAAACATTTATTTCATGTCTTAAAAAAACGACTTTAAGACATGAAATCAAAATTCATTCATAGTGTACCTTTTTGATCTGATTACTTTAAACCGGTTGTCGGTACGAGTTACTCCCGCGTTCAGTCCTGTGCACTGTGGAGGCTGCTGCGTTCTCAATCCAACACCCATAATTATAATCAGCAGATCATCATCAAGTGCTGATGCACGTTGTGTTGGAGAGTAGAAAAACACAAAGCTGTCACAGGTCAGGAACACATGCTTGTCCTTGGCTTATGGTTACATGAAGAAGACTGATCACTTGGCTTATGGCTTATGGTTACATGAAGAAGACTGATTACGTGATTTTCTTTGTATTTGTCTTTAATGAGTGACTTACCGATATTTCTGAAGGCTCTTGGCTCTTGTAGTGTCTTGAGACGAGACACACACACACACACACACACACACACACACACTTGACTGTAGATCAAATGGCAGATTCTGATACTCTCACCGGCTTTTGATTACAGTTGATTGTTGGTTGTATTACTCTATTGATTTGTTTGGGTCTGCCGGACCTGTGCTCATGCCGATGGCTGGAGTGTCGGAAACATGAGACGGGAAAACAAAGAAAAGCAGAAGTGCCTTCCTGAATGGAGCAATATTTGCATACTATTGATCACTGACATGATTGAACATTCATACACATTAACTTGTTGTTTCAGAGCCCTAAACAAGCAATGGAAAAAGGGTTAATAAGATTTATATATACATATATATATATTGGATGTAACATGTTAGAGTACTTGGATTACTTTTTTGATGTAACGAGTAATCTAATGCGTTAGGTCCGCCATTTAAGTACTCAGTTATTTAGTTATATTTTCAAAAATGTAATCCGTTATTCAGACAATGTATGTAATCCCTGAGCCAGACAGCAGTCATTCCGTTAGTGTGTGTGTTTGAAAGGCATCCTACAAGCACCCCCCCCCGATAACCCGCCCCCTCTGTTATTCCTGCTTTTGCATGAGGAATCACAAAGGATTGTTTTTTTCCTGCAATGGAAAGGTACACTAACTAGTTACTTTTATCAGAAGGTAATGCTGTAATGTAACTGCATACTTTTTAATGACATTAATTTTGTAATGTAATTGGTTACTTTAAAAAGTAACGTCCCCCAGCACTGTATATATACACGTCTACATGTATAATCTCAGTAAAAATATTCAGTTTAGCTTTTCTAGTTAATATCGATTGGTGTAGGTGTTTGTTTACATTGAGCAAGTGGCTTATTAGTAGGTTATTTTAAAGTCGAGTATTAAATCCGGCACATAACATCATTGTTCGTGCTCAACATTTTGATTTCATTTATGGCACAGGTTTAACTTCAGGCAAATCTCTATGTCCTGGCAAAGTTTCATTCAATCCTGTTGAATTTGGTCAAATCTGGCTGGACAGACATGAAGACATACAGATTGGCTTTGGGTCCTACAATGTATGAATCGTAAAGATATCATTGAAAGAGCGAGTTCTGACCAATGTACGGACAAAATCTCACTCACTCATTGTCTATACCTGTATTCAGTGGCACGGGGGGGCCTGGAGCCTATCCCCGGAGACTTAGGGCACAAGGTGGGGTACACCCTGGAAGGGGTGGTAGTCCATAGTCCATTGCAGGACACACACACACTGACACAATATGAACATTTTAGAAACGCCAATTAGCCTAATCTGCAGGTCTTTGGACTGTGGGAGGAAACCAGCATACTCAGAGGAAACCCACCAGAGAGAACATGCAAACTCCATGCACACAGATACAGGAATCGAACCCAGACCCTGGAGGTGCAAGCCGACAGTGTTAACCACTACACCACCATACACAACTTGCACCATGCTCACGGGAACGACTGCAGTGGGCTCTGAGCCACCTCGACCTCGAAGTCCCGGTTTGACTTGAACACGCCGCTTATAAACCTTTATAAAGGGTTCGCAAATTTCATGATATGAAGATATTACTGTACGTGCATATTCTCAGAAGTTAATTATTAATAAAAGTGAAATAGTTGAGCCCTGGAGCTGTCCTGTAGTGCAATCCATTGTCTCTTCCTTCCCTGCTTTTTTTTTTTTTTTAATATGTTAATCTTCTGAAGGGAGTGCACAGGATTATGGAGTGTCCAGGATGGGCTGAAAAAAAAAGGGTATAAAAAAAAAAAAAAAAAAGCTGCTGTGTCCATCCACCAATATCAGGCACGCACATCAGAGAAGATTATTACAACTCAATTTGTTTAATGGAACAGAGATAGGGAGGTGATGGAGGGATGGAGAGAAAAGGAGTACATGATGGAGGGATAGGGTAGTAGAGGGATAGACATAACGCAGCAGAGATGACCTAGGCACACTTATGTGGAAAGGCGAGAGAGAGAGAGAGAGATTTGAGGCACACTGTGGAGCAAATTGATGTGTGTTAGCCACAGATGCTGCAGTTGGGAGTGTGTCATGAGCTGGATGGAGGGTGTCTGGTGTCACGTGCCACGTTGTTAAAGTGATGCTTCAGGGAAAGAATCTAATTGAAGTAAAATATTGTCAGTGAGCTAAAATATGCACTGTAAAGTGTCCAGCATTTGATATTTCAGCTTTGCATTGAAGCTCTATAGGAGCCTATCCCAGGAGGCTTAGGGCACAAGGCAGGGTACACCCTGGACAAGGTGCCAATCCATCGAGGGCACAGACACACACACTCACACCCAGTACGGGCAATTTTGGGAACACCAAAAATTCCCACCACAGTCTTTGGACTGTGGGAGGAAAACCGGAGTACCCGGAGGAAACCCACCAAGCATGGTGTGAATAGAAATAAATTATTTTATTTCTATAGAAATAAATAAAATCGAAAAGCATGGGGAGAACATGCAAACTCCATGCACATAGAGACAGGAATCGAGGTGCAAGGCGACAATCGCGTTACAGATCCAGGGTCCGGGTTTGATTCTCGTCTCGGGGTCGGTGTGCAATGGGTCTGCATGATCTTCCCGCGCTTGGTGGGTTTCCTCCAGGTATTCCGGTTTTCCCCCACAGCCTGAAGGTCTAAATGCAGGTTTTGCTAATTGGCCTTCCCAAATGCGCGTGTAAATGTTGACCAGAGGTCCTACCGCGATCATAAAAATGGGAATAAATACAGTGGTCACTATTACAGAGGTTTCAAGATGGATGGATAGATTTATGTATAATCTGTATAATACATCATTAAAATTGCATAACCAGTATTATACTTAACAACAGTCATTTTTGGTTGTGAAAATGTTGTAGTAATGTTCATTTGGAAATGATTTAAAGGTAATTGGAAAAGGTTATTTATGATGGACCAACACTGACTACATGACCTTGGTATGAGGTTAATAAACAGATCACCCCAACATGTGGTGGCAAAACCAATTCAAACAAAAAGCAACATTCAATTTAATTGTCAGCTGAAATACATGTACTGTATGCTATTGCTGTTATTGCGTTTTTTTCCCCAGCAGTTATTTCAGTTTTCTGACCAGGACTCAATCCCAGGCCATACTGTAGGATGCAGAGCGGTAAATGCTAGTAATTGTGAAGCAGTTAATGCTTCGTCAGACAACGAACACCACAAAAGAACTTCTCCAAGCCAAAACATACCAGACATCTGCAATTTATTAAACTGTTAAATCAGGAAACGGCTAAAAAGGAGACTCAAGCAAACAAAAAACTACTGTAGCATTGGCAGAATGAGCATT
Source organism: Clarias magur (assembly GCA_013621035.1). Taxonomy (NCBI): domain Eukaryota; kingdom Metazoa; phylum Chordata; class Actinopteri; order Siluriformes; family Clariidae; genus Clarias; species Clarias magur. The sequence goes on from QNUK01000256.1 coordinate 14,994, forward strand.
TCATGGCTGTACAGGTACAGTATGTACTGTATCGTGTACTGTCTGAGGTCTGATCTCTGAATGGCCATGTTCACAATACTCAGTTCCAATTTTGACCCCAATGTGAGACAATATATATATTTTAGGCCTGTCTGAACGCACAAATTTGGTGGTTTTCAGATCAGATCTGAGTCACTTTCATAGGTGGCAAGGCGTTGGACTGCTGATCAGAAGGTCCCGGGTTCAAACCTCGTCACCACCATGTTGCCAATCAACCCTCGACTGCTTAGATTTAAAAATACAATATGATCTGATCAGGAAAAATCTGAATTGAACTTGTAATATGGCTTGTAATGTGAACGTGGCCTATGCTAGACAGATGTTTTGCAACAAGCTGTCAAGTTTCCCTCAAATACCAGCTGAGCTTGTTCTAGTTTGATAAATGATGCACACCAATAATAATAATAATAATAATAATAATAATAATAATATACAACCATAAATCACTTAGATAAAAATAATGGAAGGAATATAATGGGAAAACTCTCCTTTACTGTGAAGGCAGGAAATGACTCAGGATGTTTTTTTATCCACGGTGTATTTCTGATAGGCTTGTCTGCCCCCCCCCCCCCCCCGTTTCATTGTCCTCTGTGATATCAATTTATAATCTGTCCAGGAGGACACCGTTGCGTCCTTTCTCCTTTCCCAACTAACTTTTCCTTTCAACACATTTCAGTATAGTGGGTGTCTGTGAGTGCATGTGTGTTTGTGTTTGCGTGTGTGCGTTCCAGTTTGGCATTTGTGCTGACACCTCCCAACCCCCTCCTGCCCCCCCCGCTGCTCATGTGTGAGCGTTCCCTTGTGGACTGCTGGTAAATATTAGATATGTCTGTTTCATTTATAATGGGACTATAAATTAAATATAGAGAGGGAAACAGATGGGAAGAGAAATCCACCTTTTCCCCATTTGGGCTGCGTTCGTCAGGGTCCCTGGGTTTCAGGCTGATGTCAGGTTGTCAGCGTGACATTTCGCTGGCCCTGGAGCAGCGTGCTGGGAATCTGCTGCAAATCTCACTCCAGGTCATTTAGACGTGACAATTTTGATGGATACGGTGAGATAGTTATTTGCCGGTGTGTATGTGCAGGGGTAGCTTGGTGGTTAAGGCGCTGGACTACGGTCTGGAAGGGCCCAGGGTCACCCCCCCCCTTCACAACTCCTGTTCGGTCCTTCAGCAAGGCCGTTAGCCCACAACTGCTCAGATGTTTAAGGAGTTAAAAATATAAGTTGCTCTGAATAAGGGCATCTGCCAAATGCTACTGTTAATAGACGCATTCGTACATGCTCCAATGTCATTTAGTTACAGTGGTACTAGATGGCGTTAAAACAATTAAAACCACCTCGACTTTGTTGTCCCCACTGTCCTGAAACTCCTGACCTGCATAAGCATGGTTTATTAATTTTTTTTTTTTTGCATTTCTGCAAGATGATTGAGGAATTATATTTCTGTATGAATGTATAGGTGTATAGGTATTCCTAATAAAGTGGCCAGTGAAACATACATAGAAAATGAAATCAAACTATAAATTTGTAAAGTTTGAAATGGAGCAAGGCAGATTAGGGCACAACGTCTGTGTGTGTGTGTGTGTGTGTGTGTGTGTCTTGGTTAGGGGGGTGCACATGTTTGTCACAGGGCAACCCCTAGAGCAAAAACTGTCAAGGGCCGTGCTCAAGGGCCCAATAGGGACAGATTAAGGGTGTCAATGTTTTCTAGTTAGATCTATAGATCTATATATATATTTTTTTTTTTCAATAAAATCACGAAATCACAAACATTTCTCAGTTCGCATATATACATTTTTCTTATTTAGATTTTGTAGTTCTATTTATCTTAAGTTTAACCAAGAATGTTGAAGATGGAGGGTATGTGGACAATTCTATTAGTGGCCACTATTCTATGTGAGCATTTGATACAAATGTGACTCACTTCCATCCTGTTGCAGGATACAGGCTTAGCATGTTTAATGATTTCAAATGTTTTGTTCAAAATGACGTGAAAGCATGGATTACCATTGTTGCGTTGCATTTTGTTAATTAGCTTGAGTTGGCGGCGAGCCAGTAACTGAGGTAACAGGTTCACTGATAAATGAGAGCGGACTGGGCTCTCAAAAAATTGTTTTTTTTTTGCATCAACAATTAAAAAACATACAGTACTATGGAAATTCAACTTATTAGCAAAGTGGATACTAACTTCATTTGTATTTAATATGCTGTAATTTGTAATATTTGTCCTTAACATAATTGTTGACAAGTAACTTGACAAGTAATGGTCTTTTTTATTGTTGTGTTTATGCTGACTTTAACTTGCATAATGCTTTTACCATCAGAAGTGGTCACCAAAGCTGTGAATCATGGGTAGACATTCGATTAGATCAGTTCTGAATCCGAAACTGACGGATCGATTTGATGAATAGAATTCACCAAGAAAAGACTGAAGAAATCTCATCACCATTTGGCAGACACCTTTATCCAGAGCAACTTACACTTTGATCTTATTATATATCTGATGAGTTGATGGCGTTGCTCAAGAGCCCAACCGGGACAACTTGGAGGTTGTGGGATTTGAACCCGTTATCTTGCAAACTGTATTCCCATGCCTTAACTACTGACCCACAGTGAGCCATCACAAATTGTTGGTGAGAAAAGCAGGGGTGACAGAAACCACACTGTACTGGATGAGTTTTTAGGTTGGAACAGCACAGCCATTTTCAGGTCTCTCCCCAGATGCCCTTTTGGGTTTAGGTTCAGACTCTAGCTGGGCCACTCCAGGACTTTCTCAGAGTTGTTCTGAGCTGCTTGTGCGTTTTCTTTGTTGAATGCATTGAGTTGTTGTTATTGAGATCCTGAGCAGTTTGGCAATGGTTTTCACTCGGGAGGTTCCTTTATTTTTCTGCATCCTTTTTTCTCTATTCGGACTAGTTTCCCAGTTTCCCAGTTCTAGTCACAGAAAAAAACATCCCCACAGCATGATGCTGCCACCACCGTGTTTGTCTGTAGGAATGGTTTTAATAACGAAATACGCAGTACCTGATTCCTCTTCACATGGCATGGGGAATTGTGTCCACATAGTTAGAGGATTTTGTTTCTCATGGCCTTAAGGGTCTCCCAGCAGGCTGTCATTTGTATTTTTTGGTGAAGTGCAGCAATGATGGTTGACCTTCTGAAAGGCTCTCCCATCTCCACAAGGGAACTCATGATCTCATTTAAAGTGACTCTTGGGTTCTTGATGACCTCTCTGACCAAGGCCCTTCGTCCCAGATTACTATGTTCAGCTGGGCAGCCAGATCTGGGAAGACTGTTTGTTGGTCCAAATTTCTTCCATTTGAGAATGATGAAGGCTCTCGTGCTCTTGGGCATTTTCAACGCTGAAGAACTTTTCCTGTATCCTTTCTCAGATCAGGCTTGACACATTGCTGTCTCACAGGTCTACAGATAGTTCTCTCGACTTCATGGCTTTGTTTTCAATATGACATACAGCATCTACTGAGAAACCTTATATAGACAGGTGAACACTCCTAAACTCAGAAGCATCTCAGTGACCACTGATAGGAGTAGAATGCACCAGAGCTCAACTGCTTGTGTCATGACAAAGGGTCTGAATACTTACTGTATGTGAATGGGATGTGTGAATGGGTTTCAGTCTATTTTTAAATGGAATAAAAAATAATAAAAAAACGCTCCCAACCTGTTTTTACTTTGCCATTATGGAATATTATTAATGTTGTGGAAAATTGTTATGGATGAGCACAGATGGCTTTTAAATTGATTTCAGCAGTTCTTAGGTACAAATTGCAATATCAAGGGGCGAGATTATCCAATGCAACACGGTACGTGCTGGGAAGTTCTAATCTTTATGCCATTCCTGTGGGACCAACCAGAGCAGAAGGTGAGAAGCAGATGGGATGAATCAGGAAGGTGTGGAGACTCAGAGGAACCACAGCAGTAGACGTGTGTCAGGTGTTTTGATAAACCTGGGAAAACCTCTAAAGTAGACTTTAGGAAAGATTTCTCTTTGCCACTTTGTATAGGGTGCATCCTGTGGGACTCTCATACAGTAGATGCCCATGATTGTCTAATGTTGCTATGATCGATGTGAAAGTGCCACCCCTGCTTGTCAAGAGAGCGCAGCCAATATGTTTTCCAGACACGCTGTAGCATCATCTGGGAATCAAGCTCGCAAACTCTGGATGATTGGCCGAACGAGCTGCCATTGTACGTACCACTCGGGAGCTAAGTTTATCTGGTGCGGATGTTGTGTTTTAGTCGAGCCATTTTCACTGTAATGGTGTAACCACTTCAGTTCTAAAGAGTTTAGTATTTTCCAAAGCAAAAAATACCATCCATCCATCCATCCATCCATTAGCTATACTACCTATCCTGTGTAGGCTCATGAGGACCTGGAGCCTACCCCAGGGAACTTATGGCACAAGGCACAGGACCTTGAATGGGATGTCAACCCACACACCACAGGCAATTTGGAAACACTAATCACCAATGCCAAGAAGCCTACACTTTGGACTGTGGGAGAAAATCTGAGTACCCAGTGGAAACCCACCAAGCGCAAGGAGAACCTACAATCTTTAGACGCACATAACCACTGCAAGATTTGCACCACCTAAACCTGGAGGTTCAAGATGGCAATGCTATTCCACCATTCTGTCCATGGGTATTAATTTTAGATAATAATCTGCGTGAATGTGTCATCAATGCTACTGTATGTGTCTGGAAAATAAAATAAAAAAACTGGTATCATGCAACCTCCAAACAGAACTGGAATTATAGCGTAAAGAAGCATAGCTACTTCACCAGGAATCAGGCTGTGTGTTTTTAAGCTAGGTGATTTATCGTGACCGCATCTCTGAAAGAAATCTTGACTATTCTTGTGTACTGTGTGGGTTCGGCACGAAGAAGCCTCTGCAGTTCGACTTCCCACTGAATGTGTGAGGATTTTTTTTTCTTCCCCCGATTCATAATTGATTCAGATAAACGCCTCCTTGATAGCAGCGTCTCCCGAGCAACGACGCGGACCTGTCCTCTTCACAAACTGACATGTCATGGAGAAGAAGTAGCATCCTTGTTTGTTCGTGTGCGTCTGGGTCGGTCTCCATGGAAAACTCAGATATCACACTTCTACACTATTCACAATGACACACATCCTCTCGTTCCTCTCTCTCGTGCAGGAGCATACTTGCTCAGACATGCACATATTTGAGCATGCACACACATACACACACACACACACACACACACACTTCTCCGGGGGAGTCCCCATGTGTGTGCGTGTATGTGTGTGTGTGTGTCAATGGTCTTCAGAAACAGAAGGATGCCTTATTTGCCATTCAGGTAAATCCTGCCACGCATTTCATTTTCCTCGGCTGAAAATAGCGCGGCTGTTCATCACCGAGGCCGAGTGCACAGAGCGCGCTCAGATCACAACGCAGCGCGCGCACTCCAGAAATGACTGACAGTCACAAATACACCGCAGAAATCCTGACTGATTCGATTCGGCTATGCCTTAAACCCTGTGCCCCTTGTCACATCACATCTTAACAGTGTTGCGTTCTATATTTCCTCACACTCGCTCGGTCGTGTTTTTCATTTAAACTGTATTTGATTTTACATATACAATAATAATTATGGTAGTGAGTGTGTGCATGTATGTGTGTGTCCTGCGATGGACTGGCACCCTGCCTCGTGGGTCCAAGTCTCCTAGGATGGGCTCCAGGTCCCATGTGACCCCCAAATAGAGGATAAAGTGGTATAGACGATGAGGGAGTGAGTGATAATGATTATGGTAGCATTTAATAATAATTATTATTATTATTTAATTTTAGCTGTAATGTCAATGTCATGTCATATGTCAATATTTCAATATTGCTGGGAAAAAAAAGGAAATAAATAAATAAATAACCGTTTATTCTTGCTGTATTCTTCGTATAATTAGGACGATTTCCCATTGTTAATGAAACTTTACAAAATATGTGAGATGTTAAACCAGGAAACCATCGTTTCACATGTTAATAAAAAAAAAAACATATTTATAATTTCCCATGTCTAATTTTTATTCTCATTCCCACTGCCTTGTGATGCCTCTCCGTCACTGACCCTGGTAGCACTCACTATCTCTCTCTCTTTCTCCTTCTCATCCTCTATAACACATTATCCCATATCTCTCTTTGTTTCTCTTGTCTCTCATATCCTGTCCCCTCTCTCTGTGACCCGGTGGATATCAGCTCAGCTCGGCTGAGAGGGATAGAGATGCTTTTTTTTTTCTTTTTTTCTTTTCTTTCTCCCACAGTGCTCCGTCCATTTGCTGATTACATCACCTGCTAGGGGAAAGATAATGGTCATGCACTGAGATAAGCGATGCTGCACAAACATACACATTTCTATACGCTCACTCTCCTGTCTTGTCACGTGCTGGAAAGATAACGGTACGTTTGTTTTCTCTTATGGGATTACGCTGACACGCTTTATCTCATGCTTTTAAACCCACTGCCATATCAACACCCATGTTACATGTGTATGATCTTGGACACTCTGTTAGTGTCAGCTGTACTGCTGGAGGTCAGGATGTTTAAACGGTTTTCCATGGGTTAGTTTGAAGAAAACGCAAGCGCCTCACCAGAATTATGGAACGCAATGAATTCATGAAAGGAAGAGAGAGAAAAAAAAAGCATATAACTGGAAGTGAATGGTGACAACAGTAACCTTTTATTGTTGTATCACTACTTTTTCAGTGTCCGACTTTAAGTATTCAGGTTTGTCAAATTTTCCTTAAACAATGCTGTCTTTAGTTAAATTACTCGTACAGTATGAATGTACAACACCAAAGACCAGGCGACAGTACCGAATTTCCCAATTTGGTCTTACCGATTCCTACCCGCTAACTAGCTTTTCTTTACACCCGACTATTTCCCATCTTTCACTCTGTTCAGTTTGGCTTCCTCTGAGACCAATAGCCATCTTTTTTTTTTGACCTGCTCTTTATACAGTGTCACAGGGTAGCATACATATATTTGGTGGAAAGCATCTAACTGGCCTGTCCTGCAAGCCTGACCTCACAGACACCCATGATTTGCTAGGTTCAATCTGATTGACAGTGATTGTGCCTCCTGTCCCGACCTCAGAGCACAGCCAATTTTCCTCTCTTGGCTCCTCGGCAAAAGTTTTCACCTAACCATCTGAGATTCATTATGCAGATTCAAGGGAGCAGTCAGTTTTATAAGTTGATGAGCTAAAAGCTGAAAAAAAAAAGGGGCAATCTAAAAGGCTTTAACAAGGGCCATATTGTGATGGGTGTGTCTGGTACTGTATGAAGACGTTAGTACAGTACAGACCAAAAGTTTGGACACAGCTTCTCATTCAAAGAGGTTGAATTTGTATTATGGCCAGAAAAAAGAAGCTAAGTGGAGGAAAAAAAACTAGCGGCCATCAATACTTTAAGAAATGAAGGTCAGTGAGTCCGAAAAATTGGGAAAACTTTGAAAGTGTCCCCAAGTGCAGTCACAAAAAGCATCAAGCGCTACAAAGAAACTGGCTCACGTGCGGACCGCCCCAGGAAAGGAAGACCGAGAGTCACCTCTGCTGCGGAGGAGAAGTTCATCCGAGTCACCAGCCTCAGAAATCGCAGGTTAACAGCAGCTCAGATCAGAGAGCAGGTCAATGCCACACAGAGTTCTAGCAGCAGACAAATCTCTAGAACAGCTGTTAAGAGGAGACTGTGTGAATCAGGCCTTCATGGTAGAATATCTGCTAGGAAACCACTGCTAAGGACAGGCAACAAGCAGGAGAGACGCGTTTGGGCTGAAGAACACAATAAAGAAAACACTTTGAATGAGAAGGTGCGTCCAAACTTTTGGTCTGTACTATATACAGCACAGAACTTAACATACGGTAAGTCCCCTACATACAGTATAGTACAAACAATCGAGGTTCAAACTTTTGAAGATGCATTCGCGCATGTCAAATCACAAGTTAGATCACATGTCTGGCATGCATTGTCTTTCTTCTTAGTAACGGATCATCAAGGGGAAATTCAGTCAAGCGTGATAGAACAAAAGCATGAACTGTTTACACCCAGGCACGTACACACACTTTGCTAAAAAAGACGCACCTGAGAGGCTTAATTCATCCAGGCACGTTACGCTGCTAGTATCTAATCCAACACGACATCCGCTTCGGCTCTTTGCCTCCCCGACTTCCTTCTTCTCCTTCCTCCCTTCTGTTTCGGCTAGTCTCTAATGTGACATGAGGCATTATTTAGAGGCAGATGGCACATCAGCACTGAAGAGGATTCCTCAAACAAACAACGAACGACCAGGCAAGCAAACAACTGACAAGAGCAAGAAAATGCATTATTCAATAATATGATGGTGGTGGAGGGGAAGGGGGGAGGGGGGGAGGGGGGGGGGTTATAATTTATATTCATAAATAATCACATCAGTCACTTAGACATTCATATTCACAGAGAGTGAACATACACACACACACACACACACACACACACACACACACACGCGCGCGCGCGCGCGCATATGCGCTGCCCTCATTCAGTCAGGGTAGTGTAGAGTGACGGGGAGCGCCTTCCTGTCTGCACACCTCTTAATGACAGACAACCTTTCTAGAGGCCATTTCATCTCTCTCTCTCTCTCTCTTCTCCGCCACTCCTCAATCTGTACCTCTACCTCACCCCACTAGTATCCATGATGCTGGAATGTGTTTCTGTGTGTGTGTGTGTGTGTGTGTGTGTGTGTGTGTGTGTGTGTGTGTGTGTGTGTGTGTGTGTGTGCGTGTGTGTACTCGAGAGAGACTTATCATGTACCTAGAAGCTCTCAGAAGGTGCAAACATGTCACAGACGTCCTCTGAAGGCTCTCTGAGAAACATGACTGCGTCTCTGCACTACTATCTGTGTCTCAGGCCGGAGCGCTGAAATGTCAAAGAATCCGTCCAGAGACGGGACATGACCAGGTGCAGCACGGAATGTGCATGTATGTGTGTTTTTGTTTGCGGATTCTTTTTTCTCTTTGTTAATTCTCGGTGCAGTGGCTTCCGAAAGCCCGAGTCCACTGCCAAACGCCGGTTTTATTTTATCACTGTTAGTACATTTTGTCCAATTTGATATTTTTTGACTTTATTCTTCATTAATATAAGTCAAAACAGTGTGCTCTTATTGAGATTCAAAGAATTTAGCTTTTTTTATTTTATTTTATTTTTTTTGGCCTTTAAGGGATTATGGATCCAAACTCAATAATATAATTCAAGCATCTTTAATCAATACTAGTTACTAGATATGCTCGTGACTTTGTGCGAATGGAATGGAATCTAAAAAAAAAAAAAAAAGTACAGCGCCATCTGTTAAATTTCGGAAAGAATTAAAATTTTTACGTGATACCGTGAATGCATGGATTGAACGTAGGAGATCACGTTTATTACGTGGATTTCAATTGCACATTGATATGAAAAAAATCTACGGTGCCATCTGTTGAATTAAATTTTTTTCAAAGTTGATTTTGAAAAAAATTATATTCTGTAAGGACATTTTCCATTGAATTTTCAAATCAGCATATCTTCTCTTCCCATTGGCAGATTGTGACGAAACAAAGCCTATATGTTACCACAAGTTCAGCCAGGTACAGTACATCTGTGAAAACCGCATTCGTTCTGTAGTTTGCACGTGATGCATGCACAAACAAACAGACAAAATGACAAGATTTCCAAAAAAACATCTCGATGTGTTAATGAGTTCTATATGCTATATTATAAAACAGTTTAAAAAGAGTAAGCTGATTGGATAAGAGACATGCAACTAGTGGTGATAAAAGAACAACAGCACTGGGATGATGAGCTTTATGTTAATTGCCCCTAAGCAGTTACAAATTGCCTCTGAACTGTTCGTGTTGTTTTGTTCATGGCTAATGTGAGCTACAAAGTGAACTAGCTTTAAACACATAGCTGAATCTCAAATCCATCTCTAACTCCTGTGTGGAACAAGGGATTGTATAACCCTATATAGAGAAGTTACCTAACATTCTCAAGTCGAGACCCCAACTGTCGGTCACAGGTGGTAGAGGATGGGTAGTTCCACCAGTCGTAAAAAAAATACACATGTTGGCGGAGCAAAATAACTGGCGAATAAAAGCAATACTGTATATCTGGGATCTTCAGGACTTGGGCGCTGTCCTTTTGCCTACGACCGCATCACAGCTGTGCTGATAACCAGGACCACAGCACTCCCTGTCACGCAAGATTGCCTTTTTTTTTTTTTACTTTTCCTTAATAGTTCCTTCATTTTTCCCTGAGCTGTAATACTGTATTATAGAAGCGAAGAGAAAATAAGCTGCCTCTCCTAGTTCTAAGTAAGTGGCTTGAACTCCATCAGACTTCAAGGTTTAACTTAGGGGCTAAGGGCATCCTTAACTTTCTCCACTGTCTCGTTGCATCACTTTTTTGGCTCCAGCTATGACAAGTTAACATTTTTTTTTTTTTTTTTGGCTCACATGACTGGGAAAGCAGTGTGCAGAATAATGAACCAGTCTGAGGTAATCCTGAGGAAACCACATGCTAATAAGGTGTTTTGCACCCAGCGACATGCTAAATTGTCACAGTTTTAAACAATCAATTCCCAAACAATTGATATTAACTAAGTAAATTTGTGTACTAGTTGAATAATTTTTCATGTACTGCATGATTGTGGCATATGACCTGAATAATTTTTTTGGTTTTTATGCTCCAAATATCTGGAACACATTTGCATTAAACATTTGTCAGGCCCCAACTATCACTGATTACAGCCAAAAGCAAGTTATATATTTATATAACTTTAATTCTTAAAAAGTTATAATTTGCTCAGGTTTTTCTGGCCCATTACTTGTTATATGTAATGCATTTCACTTTACCATTTAGAACATTTTTATAGACTTCATATTGGTATATATTTTTTGTTATATTATTATTATTATTATTATTATTATATTATTATTATGAACCTTGTTCCTGTAGTGGAACCACAGGCATTTGGCGTACGCTGTTCTACTGTAAATAAATCCATCACTGTAAGATCCCTAGTATTTAATCACTAATTCCATCAGCTTCTTTTTCTTTTCTGTCTCTTTCTCCATTTCTCTCACTGCTCTTAATCTCGTTCTCCATCACTTCACCTTCGCTTGTCCTCTGAGCAGAGACACCTCCATCCCTCTTTCGAGTCAAAGCACATGTATATAATACTAAGCATAAGGTCATGGGCTTTGCTATGGTCCTCTTTACCCTTTGATTTTCACACTCATGTGTGCGCACACACACGCACATGCACACATAAACACACAAGCATACACTGCTGTATTTATAGAACAATGTTCTTCCATGTCAGGCTTCCAAAGCATAATAAAACAGCAAAAGGATCAGTGCATACTTTGGGTGAAGTGACCTCTATTAAGAAGCAATATTAGATGAATAGAGGACAGACTTGATAGACACACACACACTTAGAGAGAGAGAGAGAGAGAGATGATGCAGACAGCAACATGCTTTTGCATTTTATCACTAGATTGCCCTAGGAATGTGGAGTCATAGAATAGCATTGAGCCCACAATTAAATGGCAAAACAAAAAATACTTAGAAGGCATCTTGTGAAAAGTGTTATGGCAAACGCATGTTCCCTCAGGAAATAATGTAAATGCAGAAAATCAGAAAAACACTTTTATCATATTTTTCCATAGAAAACAATCAAAACATCTAGAAAAGACAGGAATAAGTAAGTAAAATATGAAATAAATAGACATTAAACCTCACTTAACCGTAATTGATAATTCCTCTTGACACACAGCTGCTTTAAAAAACGAAACTGAATGTGGCTCAGTTTTCTTCTTGCTACCGTCCTAGCTATGAGCTCACTAAATCTTCCACAAAATGCAAAGAAACTTTGTAAAAAATGTAAACTTGTTTGGCTTTCCACTGGTGCAGACAAGTTTCGGACAGCTCCCGGGTATATACGCGCAACTTAGCCGACGTTTGGTTCGGCTCGGTTCATTCATATCCCAAAAATGCCTTGTATGCCGATACAAATTTCTTGCACAATTTCAGTTCCTGAGGCAAAAATTCACGAAGTGGGGTGTTTGTAGAATATGCCGAAGTACCACTTATAAATATACACGTGGACAAAGTGTTGGTACCCTTCGGTCAATGAAAGAAAAACTCACAATGGTCACATAAATAACTTTAATCTGACAAAAGTAATAATAAAAAATTATTGATTTGAAAAATTCTATGAATGTTAACCAATGAAAGTCAGACATTGCTTTTCAACCATGCTTCAACGGAATTATTTAAAAAAATAAACTCATGGAACAGGCCTGGACAAAAATGATGGTACCCCTAGAAAATACTGAAAATAATGTGACCAAAGGGACATGTGAATTCAAGGTGTGTCCACTAATGAGCATCACAGGTGTCTACAATCTTGTAATCAGTCAGTGGGCCTATATATAGGGCTCCAGGTCGTCACTGTGTTGTTTGGTGACATGGTATGTACCACACTCAACATGGACCAGAGGAAGCGAAGGAAAGAGTTGTCTCAGGAGATTCGAAAGAAAATTATAGACAAGCATGTTAAAGGTAAAGGCTATAAGACCATTTCCAAGCAGTTAGATGTTCCTGTGACTACAGTTGCACATATTATTCAGAAATTTAAGATCCATGGGATTGTAGCCAACCTCCCTGGACGTGGCTGCAGGAGGAAAATTCATGTCAAATCAAAGAGACGGATAATCCCAATGCTAACAAAAGAGCCCTGAAAGACTTCTAAAGAGATCCAAGGTCAACCTCATGCTCAAGGAACATCAGTGTCAGATCGCACCATCCGTCGTTGTTTGAGCCAAAGTGGACTACATGGGAGACAACCAAGGAGGACACCATTGTTGAAAACAAATCATAAAAAAGCCAGACTGGAATATGACAAACTACATTTTGACAAGCCACAAAGCTTCTGGGAGAATGTCCTATGGACAGATGAGACAAAAATTTAACTTTTTGCCAAGGCACATCAGCTCTATGTTCACAGATGAAAAAATGAAGCGTATCAAGAAAAGAACACTGTCCCTACTGTGAAACATAGAGGAGGCTCTGTTATGTTCTGGGGCTGCTTTGCTGCATCTGGCACAGGGTGTCTTGAATCTGTGCTGGGTACAATGAAATCTCAAGACTATCAAGGGATTCTAGAGAGAAATGTGCTGGCCAGTGTCAGAAAGCTGGGTCTCAGTCGCAGGTCCAGGACTGTTCCATGAGTTCATTTTTTTTGTATAATTCCGTTGAAGCATGGTTGAAAAGCAATGTCTGACTTTCTTTGGTTAACTTTCATAGAATGTTTATTTATTATTACTTTTGTCAGATAAAGTAATTTCTGTGACCATTGTGAGTTTTTCTTTCATTGACCGAAGGGCACCAACAATTTTGTCCACGTGTGTATTCCTTTGCTACATAGTTTTATAGCATGGATGCGCGTTAAACATTATCCTTCCATATAACGTTATCTATAAGTTGTAAGTAGTAACAATGAAATATTATGATATTTAAAACAACATGTCTTTAAAAACTTAAGAGTAAGTTTAATACACAGCTTTTATCCGAAAAACATCAAAGGAACTAGCTTCCTACAGTAGTTTAGCTCGCTTGACTAGCTAATGGCATATTATTGTATATTTTTGTTGGAGTTGGATTTTAAGTGATATCTTCACACATTTTGGCTCTCATAACTCACATACTGTAAATTATCATGCTGTTTTTTTTTTTTTTTTTTTTGGAAGAACCCAAAACCTAAAAATCGATTAGCAAAAGAAAGGTTGACTTGGTCATATTTGGGAATGAAAATTGTATCATTTAAAATGTTGATTATTGTTTTAATCTGGAGTTAAATGTATTATTATTTAAGTTGTGTGTTAAGCTTAAAGTATTAAGTTACTATTTTCTATTTATATTGTTTTCTGTTGGAAAAAGAAATAAGTAAAAGTAAAATAACTGTCAATATATTCTGAAGACTAAACCATGTGCTCAGGTACTTTAATAAGTGTCCATGTAATTCGATGCTTTCTACCTCTATACCTCTATATTATACAGATGTATCTTTACTGGACAAATTCAGGACCATCATTGATTTGGTATATTTTATTAGGTATATGACATACTGCAGATGGATGTGATGTGACAGGGTAGGTACCGTGGCTCTTCAGTGGGTACCATGGTAGTACAACTGTGTGTCTCACTGTGCTTTGATGAATGGCATGTTAGGTCCTGTGACACTTCAGTGGCTACCAAAATTCAGGAGGTAACTAATGTGGTAAATTTGTTCATACTTTACCATATTAGATATGTTAGTACATATTACTGGTATTGTATAGTAGAGAAATGATCATAACATATGTTCCACCCCTTTGACAGAATCCTGGTACATGCTCCATAGTATCATACAGTACATGGTAGAACGATGTACTATACTATAGTACTGTACATGTTTTATTCTGCCATGTACATGTACAAAGTATATATGGACCATCTACAATAGTGTTAGCAAATATTTCCCATTACTGTCTTCGTGGGGACCATTATGTAAAAACTGGCCATAAAACATGCATAAAACTCACACACACACACAAATGCCATGGTACTATATACAATGATACAGGTCCCATCGGACTCCCATGATACCAATACCACAGTACAATTTCTTATGGGTATCAGACTCCCAGCAAGAAAGGAGAGAGGCAGACATCCTTTAGCCCAGACGGACACGTCTGCCAAAAATCCGCCACAGTCGAGAGCCAAGTGTGATGTGCAGAGAAACGGAGGGAATGGCTCAGACTGACGGCACATCCATTATGACTTATCAGGGCTCTTCCCCAGCACCAGGCCTGCTCGTGTGTGTGTGTAATCTCAGTTCCCAGGGTTTGTGACACCGGCCAATGTGGGGGGAACATCGAGATTGGGAGAACAAACGCCATTAGCGGCGAGCGGGGTCATAATCTTCAGAAGCGTCTAGGGTTTGAAATCTCAACAAGAGCGAACGGTGTCAGGAACGCTGCGCTAAATATACCGCGAGCCGACAAGCAGCCGTAACAGTGGATACCCTGCTTACTTTGAAGAAGTCCAATTACTGTCAGTGCTTCAAATGGTGTTCGTGTGTGTGTGTATATGTGTATGTGTGCCTGTGCTAATCCATCCATAATGTAGCTCAAGCATCTCAGGCAGCTGTGTATGTAATTTCCCCTGTAATTAGTGTTTATTCAGTGTAGCTTGATTTCTCCACAAAAAAAGCTGAAAGTTCTTTCTGAAAATAGAGAAATTAATGTTTGGATTCAAATCTCAAATTTGTGTGTGTGTGTGTGTGCGTGTGTGTGTACTGTATGTGTGTGTTTCATGCATGTGTTATGGCCAGTTTTTACATCATGGTCCCCACAAAGATATTTCAATCTTGTGACACCCCCCCATTAAAAAAAAAAAAAAATAATAATAATAATAATAATAATTAAAATACAACAATATTCCTTTTAGTAACTAAGCATAAAGTTATGGAAAGGTTTGCATGTAGGCATATAGTTAATTTGCTCCATCAATAATTGAGTCAGTGGAGGTCCTCAGTAAGGAAAACTATATGTGTGTGTGTGTGTGTGTGTGTGTGTGTGTGTGTGTGTGTGTGTGTGTGTGTGTGTGCGTGTGTGTACATGTGTGCCTGGAATTGGTTGTTTCTCAGCTTCCAGGACTGTCTTTTACAGGCAGCTCTAAACCTAGCAGGGTAAATCACCTGTTCACAATGCTGACCTTCTCTCCCTAATCTATAGCGCAGTAAGAATATATCACTCCACTACACAATGAAGCCAATCTAGATTTAATTACCGACTGGACCCAGAGGGCAATTTTTAACACATGCGCACACAAATACACAAACCATTGCGATGAAGGAGGGCATGCGTAGGCGGAAGGTTACAGAAAACTGGCTCCGTTTTTGCATCCTCCCAGGAAATCTGCTTTGGGAATCGAGGCTCCTCGAGGATCTGTCCCAAATTATTATAGAATTGCTGTCTAGAAATTATTCATCCACAGTCCCAAGTGGCACGTTGTTTTTGGCTTCCTATGTGATTATTTGTTTGTACTAATATGAATCAGTATTTTTGATGGCCTGGGAAATCATCATTTTGGATTTGAGCAAAATGCTAATGAAAAATGTAATAATATTAATAATAATAATAATAATAACAACAACAACAACAACAACAATAATAATTATAACAACAACAACAACAATAATAATACTAATAATAATACAACAACAACAATAATAATAATTATAACAACAACAACAACAACAATAATAATAATAATAATAATAATAATAATAATAATAATAATAAATAGTCTCCTTTCTAACATAGTTTTGGCATCTGCTTGCAAAGTGAAGGAGACAGTTTATCAAAATCGATAACTAAATGTACACAAATCTAATAAATTCAGTTTGTAATCAGATACCAACTGTTAAAATATTTTTCACACCCAGGATGAAATCCAACCTGATTTCTTTATCCCAACTGCTTGAACTCTACTTCTGGTTGAGCGTCATCCATATACTACAGTACTGTGAGAAAGTCTTGAAGCGTCCCTCATTTTTGGCATCCAAAGAGCCTGACTTGTATTTCAAATTGTTTCTCATGGAATTGTCCTCAATGCTTCTTGAAAGACTTTTTTGCCACTACACAATGAAGCCAATCTAGATTTAATTACCGACTGGACCCAGAGGGCAAAAGCATTGAATACAGAGTGCTTGGAACAGACGAAAAGGGAAATCAGGCTGCTGTTACTGTACTGTACAGTATGTGTAACATAAACTACATTTTTTACATTATATATTTAGGTACTGTCATTGTAAATGATTTGTTCCAATTTCTTTCATTTAATCTACATAATATCATTACAGTGTATTAAATGATGGTTTATTAGACTCAAAAAGGGAAGAGCGTCAACTGAATTCGATTAAGCCGTTCTTGAACATCACCATGGTTTGCAGTGGGACACCATATCGGATCGGACAGCCCTCGACGTGAGTATATAATAGCACCAGAGCTAGAGCCTGAAAGAGCTAATGTTAAATTTAAAGAGCATCCTTGGGGCAACAAGGACGGTCCTTATGCTAAATTTGATTACCCACTTACAGGTTTGATTATATAGCCTTACTGCAATGTCACTGAATGAACAAAGGAAGAGGTTGTTACTTCGAGAAAGCAAAGCGGCAGATTTTTCTTCATGTGTGTCAGCCAGAAAAGTGCATACATTCAATTTGCTCAGCCAATTGCATGCTTGACCGCATGTCATTACAAGCTATTAATAGTCAACAAATAAGAAACAACCAGATTTGCCCATTGAAAATATAACATCACCCTGACATCTCATACGACATCCTCCTCGACAAGGGAAATCATTATGATAGTCAATAACTGAACAAATTCGACTTAACTTCTGACCTTGATCCGGGTCTGTCTCAGGACGTGTGGTTAGACACCTCGCTCTAATCTTTCACTCTGATTACTCCCAGAACAGCTTGATGACTTTAAGGGTGAGTGATGAGGAAGCCATTTGCATTCCAGACATGACTGCATCATTTCTCTTTTCAAGTACCCTACAGCTCTGTGTTGTGATGTTAGAATGTGAAGTGGCCCCAGGCGACCACTGAGTATCTGAAACGCAGTGGCATGGATGCCGGATGGATTGCTAGCTGTTCCTTTTCAGCATCCCTTTACACTGGATGGCGATGAGCAACATAACAACATGACACGACCTCCACTGTGTTTAACAATAATTTAAAGATAGTTGATCATTTTACGTTTATTTTTTACTTACGTCATGCTCCCCAGAGAGCGGTGGTGGATAAAGTGTACAAACCCTGTTCATGCAGGACCCTAGTAACTGTAAGCTATTACTCAAGTAAAAGTAGAAGTCCTCAATTTATAATTCTACTTGAGTAAAAGCGTAAAAAGTACCCACCTTCAAATTTGCATAGGTATCAAAAGTGCTGAGCTCGTATTAACTCGTAGCAGCCTTTAAGTCACAGTTAAAGAGTTTGTTTCTCTTTTCTCTCTCTTTGCTGTCTGCAACCGGCGCCACTTCTGACTTCAAACACCTGGTACATGATTAAGCGTTTCACGGAGGGAAGGCAAATCACGCAATCACGCATAA
This sequence comes from Clarias magur, assembly GCA_013621035.1. Taxonomy (NCBI): domain Eukaryota; kingdom Metazoa; phylum Chordata; class Actinopteri; order Siluriformes; family Clariidae; genus Clarias; species Clarias magur. The sequence continues at coordinate 33,245 of QNUK01000256.1, forward strand.
TAGTCAGCAGGTGTATTCCCGCTTTAAACACCAGGCACCACTGTGGTTATGTAACAGAACATCATGCACAAACGGAGTGAAGCAGACAGCACACATTCCGTGCCGCAGGATGTACTGGAGTTGAGTAAAAGTAAAAAGTTTCTACTAAGATGTGAAAGTTGTGCTTAAGTACAGTAATGGAGGTAATGGTCTTCGTTAACTTCGACGTGTGCCAGAAAGACAAACCAAAAGACCCGAAAAGGGGCTGTCTCACATTCCGGAAGTTGTTTCCAGACACCGATTTGGGAATTTGCCGAATCTGCATGTCTTTGGATTGTGGGATGAGACCGGAGTAGCTGAAGGAAGCCCACCAAGCACGGCGAGAACATGCAAGCTCCGTACACACAGACCCCGAGGCAGGAATCGAACCCGGACCCTGGAGGTGCAAGTCCACAGTGCTAACCACTACAGTCCATCACTTTGACGCGTGCCGCCAAACTACTGCGTAGTACATTCTAATAACAGAACATTAATTAGCTTGGTTCTGCTTGCTTTGGTGTCTTTCAGAACTTCTCCAGTTTGACCTCAAAACACTTTCTAGTTTTTTTTTTTTTTCCTGCCTGTACATCTTGACTCACTGCAGCTATTTTCTTTGGTTAAATTCCTTTAGAATTGGCTTGATTTTCAACATCTTTCAAATTAGCCCTGCGTCTCCTAAGCTTTCCAGACAAGCCAGTTAATAAGACTCGCATCTAGCATGTTCTTTTAAGCTCTGGTGTCAGTTACGGCAGGTTTAACAGAGGGAAAAGTTGGACGATTTATAGAGTTTGTCCCCTTGAGTAGTGAAACTTTACGCCCTCTCACATTCCTTTTGGCCCATAACAGAGGTATTGCTGGGCGATATTCATGTTAACATGATCATGAATGGCTTGGACTTTAGAAAGAATATGAAAAATGATGACTGTCTGTAGCATCTTGAAGTCTAGGAGAGTCCGCGCTGGTCATTTTCCTTATTATTGTCTTTAACTCTAATCCGCTAGCAAGCCTGTTTAACTGCATCCTCTTCCCTGTCTCGTTCTCACTGTTTACACTGTGTAGTTAATTATGTTTATGAGCCTGAGACGTTCACGAGAGCCTTACTATAAAAGCTCATACTTGTGTGAGCGGTAAGAGTTACAAATGTAATTAACTCAGGGATTTGTTCAGGGACGGAATGTAAGTATAACTGAGAAATGTTCGTGAATGGTGCATAAACTTCAAGGATCTTAAAAGTATGAATGTAGAAGCGCTGCATCATAAGAGTTCTTTGCGTCTGGCAGTGCATGGATCACCGTTCCTGTTAACATTTCATAGTTAAAATGTAGCCAGTAATACATTTTCTGTATGTTACCTTTATATTATCCTGTCTTATTTAATGCAATAAGAAAGATTTGAACATTTTAACAGAAAAAAAGAAACACAACGTTAGACGAGGTCACGCCAAACTTTACTGAACAGCTACGCTTTTCTTCTCTCTCTTCTTCTCTTTCTGTCCCATGGGTGTGTAACCCTCTGCTGCCGTGCCCTCTCTCCTTGTTCAGGTTCTACTGGGATCTCACTATGTTGCTACTGATGGTGGGCAACTTGATCATCATCCCCGTGGGCATCACCTTCTTCAAGGATGAGCACACTCCTCCCTGGATCGTCTTCAACGTCGTCTCGGACACCTTCTTCCTCATGGACCTGGTGCTCAACTTTCGCACGGGCATCGTCAAGGAGGACAACACGGAGATTATACTGGACCCACAGCAGATAAAGATTAAATATCTGCGCTCGTGGTTCGTGGTGGACTTCATCTCTTCCATCCCGGTGGACTACATCTTCCTTATTGTAGAGACACGGATCGATTCGGATTTCTACAAGACGGCGCGTGCACTTAGGATTGTCCGTTTCACAAAGATACTCAGTCTGTTACGGCTGCTGAGGCTTTCCAGACTCATACGCTACATTCATCAATGGGAAGAGGTATGATCATTTAACTACTTAAAAGTGGCATTGAACTGGATGAAGCACCAGTGTTTTGCTTTTTTTTTTTTCATAATTAATTTTTCAATATCAGAACTTGAAATTTTGTAGGATTTGAATTCGGTACTGAAATGTACATAAGGTTATCCATCCATGCGTCCATGCGTCCATCTAGGAAGCTCTGTAGTCCAACTTACCACCTGAGGCCAGTGGTGTTTTTTTGTAGGACCTCACACACACATTCACACACTATAGGTAATTTGGGATTACCAGTTCGCCTAATCTGTCTGTTTTCGGACTGTCGGAGGAAACCCACCGAGTTCGGGGAGAACTGAATACGCAGATTAGGAACATGCAAACTCCGCCAACACAGACCCCAAAGCAGGAATCAAACCCGGAGCCTCACTGCAAGGCAACTATGCTAACCACTAAGCCACCGTGCTGCCCGCCTCAATCGTGCTCCATTGAAAATGAATAGGATTCCAGAGTGAATCAGCAAAAAAAACGCCTATGAATCGCTCTCCTCCAATCTTTGCATCAAACCTGGCAAATCTCATACCGCAACAGTCTGCAGGGCCTCCTGGTTGCTCCAAGTGAAAAAAGAGGAAATTGGTCAAACTGTTTGGAAGTTATAAATTTTTGTTTGCAACATAATTTTCTCATAGGATGAAATGGGGGTTCTCACTCTAAAGAATTTTCTTCTAAAATCCAGATTAACTGGCGTTGTGTATGGAATTATGTATGATGTGAAAGTTAAGTGCATCATGTTTTGAAACGGTGAAACAGTGAAAACGGCTCATTCCTAGCCCAGATGGTTCCTAAAAAATGCACATCTGTACTGGCTGTGTGTGTGTCTGTGTGTGTGTGTGTGTGTGTGTGTGTGTGTGTGTGTGTGTGTGTGTGTGTGTGTGTGGGTAAGTGGAGAGAGCATGGCTTAGCTATGGCAACCTCTCCAACACCCACTCACCACCGACCGCGTGCTCCTCGCAGAGAGAGGAGTTCAAAATTTCAATTAAATTAGTTTAAGAGGCTTTAATAATGATGTTAAATGTGACGTTTGGTGTGAACACTTGGTAAACTGTGGGCACAGGAGCAATTTTAACACTCTGGGGGATTTGAGACAAAATCTTCAGAGTGAGAACCCCCATGTCATCCTGCGAGAACATCAAGTTTGTGTCACGTCACAAGCAAAAATTCATAACAGTTTGACCGATTTACTCTCTTTCTCATTCGCAGCCGTAAGGAGACCCGGCAGACTGTTACGGTACGACATTGGTCAGGGTGTGTGCAAAGATTTCAGGAGAGACATCCAGAGGTGTTTTTTGCTGATTCACTCTGGAGCCCTATTCATTTTCAATGGAGCATGATCGCGGCGGGCGGCACGGTGGCTTAGTGATTAGCACTGTATCTTCGCACCGCCAGGGTCCGAGGTTGATTCCCACCTGCGTGCGTGCAGTCTGCATGTTCTATCCGTGCTTGGTGGGTTTCCTCCAGGTGCTCCGGTCTTCTCCCACAGTCCCACAGAGGCTTGATTGGCATTCTTAAATTGGCCATAGTGTGTGAATGAGCATATACCCCGCCTACAGTAAGTCTCCTCGGATAGGCCCCTAGGCCCCCGCGATCCTGTGTACAGGATGAAGCGGGGGCCTAGGGGCCTATTAATGAATGAATGATTGATTGAGGTGAGTTTTGAAAGGGTTATTTATTTTTGATCGACTTGATTTTTCCTTGTTTTTATAGCCATTTCAGATTTCCTTGTCATGATGTGATCTTAAAATATGCGTTCTGTGTGTGTTTTGATCAGACCAAAAATCGCTCCTTTAAAAAGTTCCACTAATCAAATCAATGGGAAAATTGGTAGGAAAGACAGGAATTTCTTTCGAAAAGTAAGAGTCAGCGTTTTCCTGCTTTTTGCCCAAGACCTCCTTCTGTATAACCTGAATTTTTCAAATTCCAGGTCTTGCTAATTAGAAATCTACTAGAAATGTTGCTAGTCCTTCGGCTGCTCTCGTCGAGGGGTTGCCACTGCGGACTTGGCACAGGGATTTAAAAAACATTTTTTTTGCCCCCTTCCTGACGCAACCCTCCCATTTTCTACGGGCTTGGGACCGGCACTGCATTGGCTGGGAATCAAACCCTGGCCTTACACCTACTGTAATAATGTAAAATCCTTGAGAGTATCATTCACCCCCATCGCAGTAACACCTACAAATTTGTTATCTTAAAATTAAAGCATATGATACAAAGTAAAAAACTTGTTTTTTCTTGGTATTGTCCATGTCACAGGAAAAATGTTTTTTTTTTTTTTTTCTGTGTATAAGCACTCTTTTTGATTTATATTCTGTTCAATATAGTGTGGCATAATCTCTAAAGCCTAGAGTTAGATCTTGTTTTCGGTGGTCGGTGCTTTGCCGCACTAGATCTTCCCAGACAGGTTAACGAGGCATGATATTAAATAGAGAGGAGGACAAAACAGATTTCACAGCCTACTTTGGTGCTGATCTCGGGTTATTATTCTCCCCGTGTCCGTGTGGGTTTCCTCTGGATTGTGTGGCTGCAGAGGAGGTGGATTGTCCCTAGCTGCGCATGAGTGTGTGCCTGGTGTTCTGTCAATGCAGGGTGTATTCCCGTGTCACACCCAGAGTTCCTGGGATCCGCCATGACCCTGACCGGGATAAAGTGCTCACTGAAGATGAATGAAGGTAGGAAGTGAGGTCTAAAATAGATTAAAGTGAGGATTACGGGATTGGCCTTTAGCTGTGATCCAATTGTCCCTGGGAACAAAGTACACTCCACCGAGCGGAGACGTCAGAAGTCCTGAAATGGGGGTTATTACCTCACTTGCTCTACATCTATTCTACAAAAGTCAGTGCTGCAAAATGCTCAGTTCAACTCCTAATGGAATGATATTTGCCATGGTATTTGGTTTTCTTAATGAAGCTGCAGGACGATAATTCAGAGCTCTATATTTATTACAGGAAGCACTGCGCTGTCTAATGACATCCCTCGTTTAGCAGAAGAGACAGAACCTTTATACGGAGGATAAATATATCTGTATGCAGCTTGTATATTGGTTTAGGATAATAAACAACAAAAAAATAATGATAGAAATTGTGCATTGAGGGTGCTAATATTAGCCCATAATTCTGTCGTTCTTCCTGCAGGGACTGTGGGAGTGTAATTAAAGCAATAATTAGAAATGTTCCCACATCTCGAGGTGAATCCTTGAGCATAGTCTCGGGAGGTGCCGAGTGCGAAGTGAAACCTCACTTCCCAGATGGGGCTTCATTTAGTCAGGACACACTCTTTGCTTTCGAGACGCCATGTCTTATTACGGTTTTTCAGTCAGCACCGGTTCCTGTTTAAACTGTGCATTACGTATGTGTTATAAAGGGAAATCATTCCGAGAGTTTGTCACAAGCGCCGAGCGAGTCTATGAATGCGGATAAGACAGGTGCAAAGGATGACATGCCAGGTTTAATGCTTGTCATTAGTAACCTTTTTTTTTTTTAAATGGTTGATTACACAGCAGGCGGTATGGTGGCTTAGTGGTTACCACTGTCACCTTGTACACCCGATTTCCGGGTTCGATTCCCGCCTCGGGTCTGTGCGCATGGGGTTTGCATGTTCTTCGTGTGAGTTTCTTCCGGGTATTCTGGTTTCCTCCCACAGTCCAAAGCCATATGGATTAGGCTAATTGGAATCCCCAAATTGTCCGCAGTGGTTGCATGCACATGTACGGTATGTGTGTGTGCCCTGCGATAACTGGCACCCTGTCCAGGATGTACCCTGCCTTGTGCCCTAAATCGTCCAGGATAGACCCCAGGCCTCCCTCGCCTCTAAATGTAGGATAAACCTGTTTACGGGATAAAGTATAGACAATACGTGAGTGAGTGAGTAATTGAACTGACTTTACTGTTCAGCATGCGGAGAGCAAAAAGCAAGTGAGGCCTCATCTCTAAAATCCGTGTGTTTAAATTTGATGTCGATAAAAGGAAATAATCATCTGCATACAGAGATATTCAACGTTCCAGCTTCCCTACTGTTATTCAATAAGAACCCTGGTGTGACTGCATAGCTCGTTCAAAAGTTTCTATCGTTCTCATCAGGGCTGCCGACGTTTCATTAAAAGTCTAACACTAACCATGCACCTTACCCTGCATGGCTCAGGTTCTGAAAATTTTTGCACCGCAGTGTTAAAGTGAAACATGTGAGCCTGTATTTATTCCAGTTGGTATTTACTGACATTTGAAATATTCTCCCAAACGAAATAAATGAGCCTACCGTACCACCATCCAAACCAGCCATACGCGCTCCAACATCTCCATGTACAGTAGGGCAGCCGGGGCGTACAGTAGCAGAGGAGTCTGGGGCTCTATACATAATGTAAGCGGTCTCATTGAGCCCCTTTCTTTCTTGCTCAATAATCATCACTTTTTCATTCACTGCCCCCACTAAGATGCCGTTAGGGCAGTAAAATTATTTAATCATGCACAAATGCAATGTATCACTGTTGTTATTCATAAAATACTTACGGAATACATTAGAGAGAGAGAGAGATTCAAAGATTCAAAGGCTGCTTTAATGGTATGACAGATATAGATATTTGTATTGCCAAAGCTCAGAATCAGGTCACAAAATAACAACAGAAATAAACAGACATATGTTGGTAAATCGGTCTGGCCACGTGCGATCCGGCAGATGCTGATCAGGCGACAAACGCTCCCCACCCTGGAGATATACAGTATCCGTTGTTACTATGGCAGTTACTTAAGGGGTCAGGGAGCCAGTCGGATGTCCAAAACATTACGGGCAATTTGGGAACACTAGGTAGTCTAACCTGCATGTCTTTGGACTGTGGGAAGAAACCGGATTACCCGGAGGAAACCATGGGCAGAACATCCAAACTCCACGCACACAGACGCGAGGCGGGAATCGAACCCCGCCCCCGTTAGTGCAAGGCAACAGTGCTGTCGATCCACATATTTAAGTGAAGAAAAGCTACATTGTAGTAATAATAAAAAATGATACAGGGAAGTACAGTCAAAGAAGAATCATTATTGATACAAAAAAGAAGGGGAGAGGAAAAGAAAAGGAAAAAAGAAGTATAAAGTGGGATTGAGAATCTCTCGCGCCCTCTCATGAGTGCATCTCTCTCTTAATCTAGTTTTCTCATAATTATAAAAAGTGTTATATTGATTTGTATACGATTCAAATCGACGCACATATTTAATGATGCTGTAAATGTTGACATGTATTTCCCTCTTTGCACAATATTACCGAATGTCAATCTATTTTATTGGATTACTGATCTGTTCAGCACTGTTATGTTCCAATTTTTTATTTAATTTATTTTTTTGCGTTTGATCGATCCCTGCACGCAGCTGTAAATGTATGTTAGTTTGAATCGGGTTACGCGCGTTAATATTCCTCTTCACTTGGAGTACAAATTGACGGAGCATCGTTCCGGTGCACGGCGGACGCAATACACCTGTGTGCACACGGGAACGTGGTACCGATTCGACTTCAAAGAACTTCAAAGCAAAGCGAACGCCGTATATAGCTGACTCGTCAGGCTGGAGCTCAGTGATCTGGCTCGTGTCTTACCCAGACATTTGTTTTGAAATTTGAACGTGTGGCACGAGAGCATGTGAAGACGAGTGCCTGCGTGAGTCTCACGCTTAATGTGTGTGTAAAAAGAGAGCTGAATGGAATGATGCACCCATCATGCCTAGTGCCTCCTGTACAAGCCTGTGGAGGCAGTGTTATGATCTGCGGTTGCTTCTGTTGGTCAGGTCTAGGTTCAGCAACAGTATGTTCCCAAAAAATGAGGTCAGCTGTGGACCTGAATATACAGTACAGTACTGAATGGCCAGGTTTTTACATCAATAGTTTTTTTTTTTTTTTTTTTTTTTCCATGATGGCACGGGCATGATTCATTCATGAAGATGATTCATCAGGTTCAAATGATTCACCACGCTGCGCTGAATGTGCGCCATAATCACAGACGGTCCAACGACATATTAATGTGTGACATTTGTGGCCGGTGTGTAAAGTATGGTGGATTGTGCGCTGTCAACAGAGTGGTCATGTGTTTTAGCCCAATATGAAATGAAACTTTATTGTGCCATTTGGGCCTTCTAGCTTTGTATCCTGTTGCCCTTATGTCTATAATAATAAGTACTATTTGAACATTTCGCAAATGATTATTCTCTGAAATACAAGGTTGTCCATAAAAAAAAAAAATCATGAAACATGACTGCCAGTCTTTCAAGCTAAATCTGACACATAAGGATGAGCCAATCACAACCCACCTTTCTGTCACACAACCAGTAAAGCCAACATACTTCCTGTGCAACACGGTGGCTGCCGTGAGTGGTGTAAATGTGTCCAAAACATTTTTGGAAAACGTTCAAGCCAAAAAAGCTTGGCTCTGGAATGATGCTGGAAGGTTGTTGGTTATATGATGCATATCTGTATTATTATAGTGAGCTGTCAGCATGTACCGACGTGAAACTGAAACCGGTATAGGGGGATTCTGCCGAGTCTTCATCTGGCAGTCTCGACGGAATCCTCCTATACCGGATCTGCATCATATAATCAACTACCTCCCAGCATCATTTTCTTGGCTTTAACATTCTCTCCGAAAATGTTTTGGAGTACTTCAGTACATGGTAGCGAACAACATGCCATTCGGATAAGGTTTCTCATGACCCTCAACAATATTTGGAATTATAATGGTTTGGTGTGCATCTACACTTTTTTTCCTTTGTTGCCTAATTTGCTGCCGCAGCTTCCTGTTCGACTCGCTGCAAAGTCACAATCAATGTATTTTTATTAATACTCAGTATTATTGATACTAAATTTGAAGCGTAGTATTTCTCAAAACTGCAAAAATGGGGTTATCGCATTTTTGCTATAAAACTGTTCATTTGCAAATGACGGTGTGTTATGATATAATAATAATAATAATAATAATAATAATATAATAATAATAATAATAGGAGTTGCAGTGACTACTTGACCATTACATCTCCTAGTCATTGTTGAAAGGATGGTGCCCAAAGGTGCTACCAAGGCCATGGTGGTTTAAGCCTGGGTTCATTTTCGGCCTGGAAAAACCTCTGCTGTAGACGTAGCGTCCTCTATCTAAAGAAGTCTAGTCATTGAGCCGTAAACAGGGCTCAGCTCCGCTTGGTCTCACACTCCTTTACGACTCTTCTTCTTACTTATTTTTACAGCACACTTCTAGTAGCTCTAACATAAAAGTGCCTTTTGTGTCACTGGTAATATATTTAACTCTCTATCAATTACCGTTCAATATGTATCGCTTATATCACAAAGCCAGAGGTCAATTACTGTACATCAACTGAATAGCCATGCTCCCATTCATTTGTATATTGCAACGGAGTTTGAAGTTGTGAACATCAAAATCTCACCCTTGTTCAAGGACATATTCAGCCGGGTGACTCAGAAGCTCGTAATATATATTGACGAGCGCACGGATTCTAAAAGGGACTAAAATTCAATCAAAGCTTGGTGTCTGTGGTTATAATGCAACATCTTTTCTTGTTTGTGACGCAAGTGTTTCTGTTAAGTGACAGCGCCAATCATGACCTCATCTCACTCACCAAGCAATCTGCTCCAGGCACCAAACAAGGAATGGCGCTCGCAGCAAGGGCAGGAAGATGGTGGGCAGCACGGTGACAGGGATAAGAGTGACAGAGATAAAACGTTTTTAAGTGCTACATGGTAACCGTCACACCGAGGAGGGCTGCCACGACGTCTCCGCTGCCCCTTCACTCTGACAGCTGGTTCACTGTAGCTGTCATATTTCACCGCGGCTAAAAATAAGACGCTGCCCGGATGTCCTCCTCCATCGACAAAGCATGGAGTGGAATCAAATTAGTCGGCATGTGATTGAATCAAATTCGAATCCAGGCACTAATGACTGACCTCCCAGAAAGACCGATGCGCCAGACGCTAGTGACGTCACCGTCCGGCCGCGATGGCTATCGGAGCAAGCCGAGCTCTTAGAGCCAAGTGTCCAGGGGCATGATTTGTGCGCATTAATGAAGGATGTGTTTAAAATGCTGAAGCATCCCCTTTAGGCCAATACTGTTTTAATAACGGTGCTTAAAGCACCCTCTTTAGGACCACAAGCTAATCCCAAATCAGCCCGGAAGATTTAACGAAGATGACGTAAGTGGGCGGGAACATGACAGACAATTATGCAAGGCGGTTTGATCTTGGTGGAGAGAGCTTTAGAGGCTGGACCATCTGTGTTTGTTTATTATGTGGAGGCAGAAAGTCTATCTCTATTAATATTGTCATGTGGGAATGCTCAGATTTTAGGGCTTATGCAGTGGATGTGTGCATGTTTTTTTATTTTATTTAGGGACATGTCCAAACTCGCATACTCCCATGGAGTGCCTGGCCAATTCTTAAAATGATCACGTAGTCATAATTATAGAAGAAGAAGAAAATTCCACTGATGAGCTTTTTTTTTTTTTTCTTTTTCTTTTTTTAGGTTTCATTTTTACCCAGGTGACCTGGCACCTTTGTGAGACTTCGGCCAAGTCTGAGATAACAGAAGGATGATTAAAAGCATGAATAGCGTATTATTGTCTATACAAAGACACCTTCATAAGGCAACTGCGCCTAGGAATTACTCATGTTACTCGTCGAAGGAGTTAGTTGTAGAATTTTCTTATACGTTACAACCTAAACATCCCCCTTTCATCCAAACAGGGCATAAATGACAGTATATTATATTAAATGAATAGAGAACAGTACAGTTGAGTGATAGTGCTTTAACATATAAATGAACAGGTTGAAGGTAGTACAGTGGGTGAACCATGCAGTGGATTGCATTGCACACAAAAGGAATTAAGGGATTATCAGGATTGCTTTTTGGCCTCATTTTTGTTAAATAAATAATGGCATGTTGTTGTTGTTCTGAAGTCATATTTGCTCATACCACGATCTGATCAGATTTAATATTTTTTCTACACAAAAATTCAGATTTTTATTATTTTTGTACACAAAAAATCTGATTTTTATTATTTTTTGTACACAAAAAAGCTGATTTTTTAAATTATTTTTGTACATAAAAATCTGATTTTTATTATTATTTGAACACAAAATATCTGATTTTTATTATTATTTGTACACAAAAAAGCAGATTTTTATTCTTTTTTGTACACAAAAAATCAGATTTTTATTATTATTTGAACACAAAAAATCTGATTTTTATTACTTTTTGTACACAAAAAAATCAGATTTTTATTACTTTTTGTACACAAAAAAATCTGATTTTTATTATTTTTGTACACAAAAATCAGATTTTTATTATTATTTGAACACAAAATATCTGATTTTTATTATTTTTGTACACAAAAAATCTGATTTTTATTATTATTTGAACACAAAAAATCTGATTTTTATTACTTTTTGTACACAAAAAATCTGATTTTTATTACTTTTTGTACACAAAAAAATCTGATTTTTATTATTTTTGTACACAAAAATCTGATTTTTATTCTTATTTGTACACAAAATATCAGATTTTTATTATTATTTGTACACAGAAAATCTGATTTTTATGATTATTTGTACATAAAAAGGACTTAAAATAAGATTTAAAAGATTTTTTTTTACCTATGATTGTATGTCTTTGCTACCTTGCATTTCTATTCGCACATTCTGGTGGCAAAGTCTCATTTTCTTACTTTTTTTGTCTTTTTAGCATTATTTACTTGCTTTCATTAGGGAAGCATAAAAGTAAAAATGTATAAAAATGACTTTGCTTGCAGGCTGGCTTGGGGCTCATGCTCCTCTCACAACTGTCTGACATATTTCTTAGGGATGTGTGGATGCAGCACACGGCCCTTTAATATCGACCGCAGCTACAGTAGGCTTATTCATCAGTTAAATAAATAACTATGACCTTTTGTTGTACCGAAAACATCGCTACAAAAAAAAAAAAAAAACTGAGACTGATGGATTATTCATAATAAGTAGAACATTGCTTACAACACAAAGTTTTACAGGCATCGGCTTGAAAAGTTCAACTGGTGGCATCAAGCCGGGCTTCGGTGCCAGTACTGGTAATGCTGAAAAGTACAAGGTATAATTTTGCCATCATATATCAGATAATAAACGGACATTAACATTAATTCATAGACTACAACAAAGTTATGTTTTCAATATCTAGTGCTGATGTGTAGGAAAAACCATCTCGATGCCATTTTAACACCACACTTTTTAGCCTGTTTAATATGAACAGATGTTGATCGTCCAGCATAGATGTCCCTTTGTAAGCTGTTTCTATAGAAACAATAACACATTAGCATTAATATAAACCTGTGATTTGCCTTGCAGTGAAAAGTCAAGTCAGTGCAGATGTTATAGAAAATCAATCAACCCCTTCAGACCAGTCGGAATAGAGAATTATGCAGCACTGTGGTACATTAAAAATTAAGACAATATTTAAGCTTCCTTCATTTTGTTGAAAATTTGTAGTTTTAAATATTTAAAAACTGAGTGATGATTATTGATTTATTTGATTAGTTCATTTTGACCATCATTAAACCTTTATGATCATTCAACCTTCTCAAAACTCCTAATGTTCTAGAGAATTGTGCAGCTTTTACCCATTGAAGGCCTGAACGATTCCGGCAATAGTATTAGAAATATATAAAATAACTTTAAAAGCAGAACTCGCCTTCAAGGCATCAAAATCTGATGCAATTTCTGTTCAAAAGCTGAAAGCCTGCCAGACAAAGTTGTGTATTAATACAAGCAGATGTACTAAAAAATACTGAATATTTTAAAATAAGGCATTGATGTAGTTGAGGTTTATACAGCCAGCAATTTTGTTTAATGCAGTTATCTAACAACTGTATTCTGTAGAAGGTAATGTCCTGGATATTCTAATCTAATCTATGCAGTTAACAGCTAACAGGTAACCTTACATAAATAACTATATTTCTTGTAATATTCTTGTAATTAATCTCCTATTGAACTGCAATATATCTTCCCCAACTCTGTTATAAAAGTTTATTCATATAAGGAGAATATAAAGGTTCCACAACATGTAGCTTACTATTATAACTAAATAATTTTACAATACTTACATTGCGATTACTAAATAATTCAGAAATACCAGAATATGCATAAATAAAAAAAAAAAACATGTAGACTTCCTTCTCCAGTGTTTTAGCAATGGTGTTCCTAGACCATTTCTCAGACTATAAATGTAAATGTAGGATCAATAACTTGTGGTGATTCCTGGAATCAAAGTGAAATCAGTCACACCAATCTTTTAGTTTCAAATTTGTGTTAAGCAGACAGTTCTCAGGCATTCATTAACGGTGTTCAGACATTGTTTCATCAGAATCATTCTAACTTTCAAAACGACCTAATACCAATGTTGTCCAAATGTCCTTAACATTGCCAAATTAATGTTACCAGAAAAAAAAAAAAAAAAAAAAAAAAAACCTGTTAAACTTCCTCTGAGTTTGCAGTATTAACCCACTGTTCAAAAAACTGGTGGGTGAATTGGTTACGCTGTTTTGCCCCAGACGCCTTGCCTGTGATGGGCAAGCCGTCTATCCGATGTGTATTTCTGCCAGTTCCCAGGATTGGCCATCGGTCCAGATCCAGGAAAATGAGTATAATAGACAAGTTTTGCACAAGTCACATTTTTGATGATGTTGTTTTTACAAATAGGTAAACTGTCTGGCCAGAAAAAGGTTGCCATTTTAAAAAGGTCAATTTATTGGGCCGCATCAAACAAGGAAAAAATTACACTATGGAGATTTAAAATGACTGGAACTGGGTTAAGAACCATTCATCACATTATAACGGCTTGGATAGCGCTGAACCGTCCATATCGTTGAAGAAATGTGAAAAAGAAAAAGAACACTTAAATGCTTAGTGAAGTTGCCACCCAGAGCTATGTTTAATTGCAAAAGTAAGAGCATTTCCACACACACACACACACACACACACACACACACACACACACACACACACACACACACACACACACACACACAGAATGTGATGAGAATTCAGGCGATTGAGACTAAATAGCTTTGTGGCCATAAGAAAACAACTAATCTGAAAAAAAAGCTTTTGATGTGCTAGGGAGCCTAACGATTTGAATCCTTTGGAGCAATGGAAATAGGTCATGTGGTCTAATGAGTTCAAAGTAACACTATTCCACAGTGATGCGTGCATCCCATGATTCATGGTGGCCATTGTATAAGTCTCTGGAGGCAGTGTTATGACCGGGAGTTGCTGCAGTTGGTCAGGTCTAGGCTCAGCAATGTTTTGCGGCAATAAAATGAAGTCAGCGGATAACCTGAACGTACTGAATGACCAGATTATCACATTTTTTTTGGCAATGGCATTTTCAGATTGTGAATCAGTGGTTCTGGGAGCATGGGGAATCATGGACTGGCCAACATATTAAGGTGACTAAATGAAATGAATGACTGCATGAGTGTGCGACTTATTTTTCGGGAAGAGTGTGGAGATCACATACAGTAAGGCATGAAAACAAAGATGCATTAATTCATTCATTCGTTTGATGCTTGTCATATTTGCTGTATAATTCCATTTCATACTGTTAGTTCCTTTATTGTTATTCTGAAAGAACAGAAAACACTAATGTTGTTGTTAGTCTTGAGAGGTCGCCACAGCGGACCAACTGGTGTTAAATCGAGCAACAACTTGGCACGGGTTTTATGCCGGATGCCCTTCTTTACACAACCCACCCAAGCACTGCATTCGGTGGCTGGGGTTTGAGCATTGGCAAGGCATTGAAACCGAGCCTTCCACATGGCAGGCGAGAATAAAAGGATGACTTAAACGATGAACAAAAATAATAGAAAAGAGTGGGTGAAAAGTGTTGCACCAAGATGTTGGGCACTCTGACCAATCTAAGCAGCCCCATGCTCAGTATAACATAACAATAAACATGCTCATGGTTTATTGTGCGACACCTTTCTGTTACCTCTCCCTGGCATTGGATTTCCCAGGTGTCATTCCTTGAACCATTTTGATAGGGACTAACTTAAATACCAAGTATATCCTGCAAGATCTGACCCAGTAGTCTAGCCATCAGAAATCGCCCACTGTGAAAGTCGTTTAGATCCTTTTGCTTGGCCATTTTTCTTGCTTTCAACACTTCATCTTTGAGTGCTGACTGTTCATTTGTTGCCTAATGTACAGTATATCCCACCCCTGACAGGTGCCATTGTACTAAGAACTAAGCTAATTAATGTCATTCTTCTCACCTGTCAATGGTTTTAATATTATGGTGGATCACTATACTGTAGATCTGCCTCCTGTTACACCCTTGCCTACACACATGTGTGTCTTCTGTAGATGGATCCCATTACCAAGTGTTGATGGAATATCTCTCCAACTTCATGTGGCCTCTTTGTCTCCAAGACAGCAGTGAAGGATTTTTGGAGAAGCTGTATCTGGAGCGAGCATGAGCATATGACAACCAGTTTAATCCATCTGCCACATAGAGTTGAGACACCAAAGCCCTCTTTCTGAAGCTGTGAGAATGAATTCTAACACTGTTTGCTGCGCAGTGTGTGAGTAATTGTCTTGGAATTCACATGGATCAATCACACTGAGCATTCATCATCATTAGTAACAGTGACAGCCAACACCAGATGCTTCAACGTAGTGAATTTCCCCAGGCTGTACTGAGATGAGTCTGTTTATTCACATGGATTTGAATTTATTTATTTTTTTTCCAGTTTTATCTAGGAGTCCTGGGAGTCTAGCACTACGTGTAGCCTTATCTCATATTCAGATACTTGTAGGAATCCCGGTTGTGCAATCGCGGTACTGTGTCGGTTTCCTCCAGGTTCCTCCCTCTGTCCAAAAACCCATGGTAGGATTTGAACTGGCTAATCTTAATTCTACTTGCTTCATATCCAGGGCGTCACGCTGAAAAGCCAGTAAAATGGATAGAGCCTGGAAGTGTTTCCTGAAAATGAGCAAATAAATTCTTTCCCCTAGAAGTTCCTGTTCCTGATCCAGTTGAAGAACCTTTCATGCACTTCTGGGCTTTTCTTGGTTTACTCCAAACAAATTAAATAGGCGGTAAACTATTTCCATTGATTTAGTTTAGTTTCATCCATGGAACGCACAGACATCAAAGAAGGGTTAGGGCGAAACTGTATGAAGAGTGTGAGAGAGCAGATGTGCAAACTCTGGCATGGTTTCATGGTTTCATCCACGGCATGAATCCATGCCAGTGTTTGCATCTCTTCTCTCTCATACTTTTCCATACTTCGCCCTAACTCCGTTTGCCTCTGTTCGATAATTCTGTGATTATGATTTGTGCTGCTTCGTTGAGGATGCTAGCATGCTAGCAAGCTCCAGTAGCATTACTGCATTGTTGAAGATGCTAGCATGCTAGCAAGCCCCGATAGCATTACCTTTAAATATCAAAAAATCACAGTGAAAACGCGATGTGTAAAATGTTCCACACAGCATTTTAAGCTCCATAGACTGCGTGCATTACGCTTTGTGCTGCAAGTCATCTTTCCCAAAAGAAAGCACATGTCAAGATTTGGACAAAAATAATAGACATTGAGGCCACATCTTAAAACGTTGATTGTTCGAAATGCTACCATTCAGTCCCATCTTGTCGTGAATTGGTATGAGACCGAATTCCCATATCACATCTTCAAACTGAAATAACACTTCATTTATGAATACCTTTACGTTATGACACGGTAAATAAATGATAGTCACTAAGTCATTCATACAGGCTATGTGTATTATTTATTATGGATGTGAATTACCATGGAGCAGCCGATACGATATTAGCACAATACCTAGGAGCCAAATTGATTTGTGTTGTGATCATGATTTTATAAATATCATGATTCATTATTATGATTATGATTATTATTATTATTATTATTATTATTATTATTATTATGATTGTTATTATTATTATTATTATTTTATATACACATTTTTAAATATTTAATCTATGCATATTTTATTGCAATTCTAGACTAACCTAGTGAATAATTTGCTCCTACCACACTGGATGCTGTAAATGTAGGAGTATAGAGTAACTGCAACATTTTACCTCCTCAATCCTCAATAATGTATGTTTATGTCATTTATTTTGCAGAAGGCATCTCATCAAGGCAGCCAGTATCTACAGAGCTAGAGTCACTGGCTGAGGGCAGATTTTAAACGTTTAGAGATTTTTTTTTTTTTTTGTAGTCATTAATCACCTTTGGTCTGAGTAGCGATACAGAATGAAAATTCAGTACATGCGCAGTATGTGGAGCTTTGTAAGCAATATATATTATATAGTCTGCAAACCTTTGTTGAATAACCTTGATGTAGAGAATGATGCATTGAACACATGCAATTTATAAATGAGTTGTATCCAGAGTTTAGATTTAACTAGGAATAGAGTTAATTGGTAAAAAAAAAAAAAAAAAAAAAAAGTTACTATGCAATGTCATTTTTCTTTTAGTTGCACAAGTTAGTTTTGCGCTATGGCCAATTGAGTGCAGTAGGTGAAATGTATCAAATTTTCAGCTGTTGCAAAAAAAATTGGTGTTTAATACCTTATCTTCCTGATCTTTCGACAGAGTTAACGTTTTAATCCTGGACGTTGTTTTAAAGCACTGTAATTAACACTTTCCAAATGGGTTCCTCCAGTTGAGATACACGTCTGATACAAAATGTCCGAAGTGTTTGTGCATCTTCATCTTCAATGATATATGTAGCTCTTTTAAGACAGAGCTCAGAGAAAGAGAGCATCGCTTTCTTTTATTCTATTAAGTGCTTTTTTAAGTAACAACAGAAAAGCAGCGAGCGCCAAAGAAAGGAGAACCTCTTTTTCCACTTCGCCCAGCATCTCCATGATTTATAAATTCCGAAAGAAGCCTCTGACCATTTGAAGCTTGAATGAACAGCGATGCATTAAACGTGATTCCTCAGACCTCAGTCGGCATAATAACCCCACATTACAGAAGATCTCAGCAATTTACCAAGAGAATTTTCCTCTCTGATTGCGCCAGAGCCTCTCTTCACTTCGCGTCGCTAATTTATTAACTCTGAAGATCGACGAGTGAGAAAGTGAAAGCGACAGAAAGAAAGAACGAAAGACAGAAGGATCAGTCCCTTAGCCGAACCCAATTATGGCTAATGGCTTCTGCTGTTTCATATTACCATTTTCATCTGAGATTTGCATGCTGTCATGCCAGACTGGCTGGAAAGCCCTCAGCTCCTTATAGACGTTGACAGAGATGTTTAAAGACAGCTAACGTCCCAAAATCAAACGTAATCGTTTGAGGCTAAATTTGAGTTGCTTCTTGATAAGCTTGTGGGTTCTGAGTAGTGCTAATTGGACATGGAAATCCTTGCTGTGTTCGAGGTGGTTCCTCAGGGTTGCGCTGCCGGGAACACGGTAACAGTCTAATGATAACGGCAGCAGTAAGTTACACTGATGACACAATGGAGGTACTAATCAATGTGTAAATGCATGATGCAATGAAATATTTTGCAAGGGGATATAACGTATATTTATTCTTTTTGGAATGTACTGTATCCATCTTGTCTGTACTTAGAGTTTTCCAAACAGAAATGTTTGCAGACTAGAGAGTTTTGCAGTTTTACAGGGTTAATTTGGGATAGGCTTCCCGTTTCAGGCTAAAAGACAGACTTTTTTTTTTGTTGCATTTAATTAATTAATTGATTAATTAATTCATTATACTTGGGCAATGTAAGAGTTTTTGTAGAAACTATAGTTGAGTAGAAACTATATTTTGAAGCTTGAATTTTTACCTTCTTCCAGTTAGCACAATGACTTCATGGTAGCACTGTTGCCTTGTACCGTAAGGGTTGATGGTTTGAATCTCGGCTCCAGTCTAGCACATGTGCTTGGTGGGTTTCCCCAGGGTACTCCAGTTGTCTCCCATAGATTAAACACATGCACAATAGTTTGATTACTGTTCCCCATGGTGTGTGATTGGTTGTCTGTGTGCCTTTCGCCCAAAGTAACCTGGTCCCATCATGATCCTGCATGAGCACTATAATAAATGAATGAATCGTTCCCATGCTAGTGATATGCAATCGGATACTTTCTCATGATGCTGCAAATGAGTTTCTTGCAACCTGAACTCTACCATGGACTGCAATGCCAGTGTAAATTAAACATGCTGCTCAGCACTATATTAAGAAATAACTCTTGTATTAGGTGATTTTGGCCAGCTGTACCCTAACGTAAGTGTTCTGTTCAGGTTAAAAGTAGGCTACGCTAAGCTACAGTCTTCCATAGGTCAGGTGTACAGCCTTAAATGCATTTTTGACTGATATTTTCAAATTCTGATGAGTTTAATGGGACATAGCCACTGGTCAAGGTGCTTGAATGTAAGTGATAAGAACTTTTTCATACACTTTTTAACACATACATACAACTTAATTCTTTAATATATTTGAAAAAGCTTTGCCGCATTAGAGGAGTAAAACCCATTGTGCTTTTGTAGGAAATCTAATAACTTGCTTAGTTGTGTTATGCCCATATCAGGACATCCTGCCATGGTTTATTTGCAACTTACCCAGTTTTCATCTAAAAACCCGGTTTTGTAGAAAACTACAAGGAAGTACGGGAAAATTGCTCCATTTCATAATTTGATTTGTATATTCCATGCTCTAAAGCGATCATATTTTAGCTCCTGACTACACATTTATTATTCATTTATTCATCTTAAAGTATATTATTCATCAAGTAACATGAATTATTCAGTCACCAAAATGTAACTTAAAGCAAAAGGTTGTAGTTACAAAAGAGTCCTGAGAGTTTAAGGGGGTTTAATTCAGCTAATCGGGGGGTGCTTTTAGCTACAATCTATATACAAGGTGTTTAAATGGGTCAGTCTGTAAAACTGAGATTTAATACATTGTAGACTTCTTGGTTTCCAAGAAAGCCTGAGCTTCGCTTGATCTTTGTCCTTGTTTCCCTTTTTAAAGCTGAATTTTTCAAAAAGTGAATTCAGTCATAAATATGAAATGCAGAGCTTTACATCAAATAATAATTCTATTGTAATTTTAATAAATCTATCAAAATCTATGTGGATTTTTAATGCATAAGGTTTATATTCTTCATCTCATTGCGTCTTCTGAAAGCTAGCATCCCCCCCCCCTCTCTCTCTCTCTCTTCCACAGTATCACAGTAGCACAGTATCATTTCCCACACAGCTTTTCATAATTAATGCTTTCAATGAACACTTTTACAGACAGTTAATGCTACAGAATGGCGGTTACTTCCAGTCAGACGATCCAACATCGGATGCCATTATGTGTTCGCAACAGAGCTTGAAAAGAGCAATTGGCATTTTGCAAAGCAAATGGGCATCTCATGCTGGAGGGGGGGGGGCGTTTAGGTAGATTGAATGAAAAAGGTGCGATCAGGTGAATGACTCCACTCGGAAAATGTAAATGCGCCTGGGGTAAAATGCCTTGAATAAATACGCAGAGAGCTTGATGTCTCCTCTCATGCAAGAGGAGAGAGAACTTTCTCTCCTGTGCGCATTTGACACTCCTGCTAATGAGCTTGGGAACGGTAGCTGATGGTGATATAAAGATGTAAGTCCAGTATCACAGGGTGTAGCATGGTATAAGGCAACTACCCAACACAGAAACTGTGGTTTAAATTGGTGAAATGTGTGAGATTTTTAAAAGTCTATTAAGCATATTCACTGTTCTTTCACCAATTATCATTCTTGGATAGTTATGCAAATTACTTTCTACCACAATTACATTTCAGCTGATTAGCCAATAATGTTTTCCTGCTTTCTTTACTTTAACACTTCATTTAAAATAATTCTTTTCACTGTTGCACATGTCAGCTTCACTCAGCAGCCACTTCATTAGGTACCTGTTCAACTGCTCATTAATTCAAACATATAATCAGCCAATCACATCACAGCAGCTCAATACATTTAGGCATGATAGACATGGTCAAGACGACCGGTGAAATTTAAACCGAGGGTCGGAAAGGAGGAGAACGGTGAGTTAAGTGACTTTGAACATGGCATGGTTGTTGTCCCATATGAGCTGGTCTGAGTATTTTCCAAGCTGCTGATCTCCTGGGGTTTTCTCACACAACAGTCTCTTGGGTTTACAGAGAATGGTCTGAAAAATATCCAGTGCCCTGTTGATGCCAGAGGTCAGAGGAAAATGGCCAGAATGGTTCGAGCTGATAGAAAGGCAACAGTAACTCAAATAATATCTAATTACAACCAAGGTATGCCGAAAAGCATCTCTGTACATACAAAACATCAGTCCTTAAAGTAGATGGGCTTCAGCAAGCCACACTGGGTGCCACTTCTGTCAGCTAAGAACGAGACACTGAGGTTACAGTTCACTTGGGCTCACAAAAACTGGACAAAAGAAGATTGGAAAAACGTTGCCTGGACTGATGAGTCTTGATTTTTGCTGTGACATTCGGACGGTAGGGTCAGAATTTGGTGTAAAACAACATGAAAGCATGGATCAGTGGTTCAGCTTGCTGCTGGTAGTGTAAATGTGTGGGGATATTTTCTTGGCACAATTTGGACTCATTGTACCTATTGAGTATTGCTTAAATACCACAGCCTTTCTGCGTGTTGTTGCTACCCGTGCACATTCCTTTATGACAAACTGGTTTTAAATGACCTCTACTGTCACCAGATCTCAATCCAGTACTGTACCTTAGGGATGTGGTGGGACTGGAAAGTCGCATAACAGATGGCAGTTCCATTTATTTATTTATTTATTTGATTATAATTTTAAAATTTTAAAATGCCACAACATTTGACCAGGTACAGTGAAACCTGGGATTACGAGCATAATTTGTTCGGAAGTGGGCTCGTATTCCAAAACACTTGTAAACCAAATCGAATTTTCCCATAAGAAATAATGGAAAACACAGCCCAAAAATTCGTTCCACACCCCAAAAAAATAAATACATAAAAATAATTAATACAATATATAAAGTAAAAATAAAAAAATGTACTTGCACTTTACATTAAAGTAAAAGTTAAAATAAATCCCGATAGATAAGTGTTTTCTCTTATTCGGGGATGTTGATTATACCAGTGAGAGACACGTACTAAGACCGAGCAGGGGAGACGATTACCTACAATTCCACAGCGCAAGAGAGAGAAAAACCATTGGCTCAGTTGTGATCATGTGACGCTTGGCTTCAAAACAAGAAGCGCACGAGTGATGCATGATACTCGTAAACCAAGACTTGCTTGTTTTTCTAGTCAAAATTAATTAAAAATCTTTGCTCGTCTTGCAGAACACTCGCGAACCACGTTACTCGCAATCCAAGGTTCCACTGTATTATACTTTTAAAAACATAATTCAATGCAAAAAAGTTATCACTTATATTATAAAGAATTCCTAACCTTTTTTTTTCTCTCTTGAAGTGGAGGCTTCTTCCATAAATGTAAGAAAATGTCCAAGTTAGGTAAATTATTTAGCACTTTTATATAAAAATATCTTAAGACAAACATATTTTAATAATAACGTCCGATAACATATGAATATTTTGTGAGTATAAATCCATATTTGGTTTTCATTTTAAGGATTTGCACTCAGCTGCATAAACAGTAGAAGCATTAGGGAGCAGATATTGCCAATTACATCAAATTCTTAAGAAACGAACGCTACTAATGTAGTCCATATCCCTGTGAATCCTGCTGCACCAGAGAAATAAAAGAGGAAAAAATAGCATATTGAGTTTAATCACACTGACAGGTGGCAGGTGCTTGTATTAGACAAGAGAAAGCAATTCTAGGAGGGTTTCTATGACTTATATGAGTCACTGTAATTGATTTCTAAGGCTCTTCCGAGAGAGCATCGACTGGTTGAGTGGCTTTTAATATGGAGAGTTGCAGTTAGCAGCGCACGCCATGGCCTAAATAGGATTAAGTAGCTTTAAATTGTGGCGTCCATTAACACTCATCAGCCTACATGGGTATCCACGAGCATCCCATGGGTGCAGTTAACATTAGGATTAGCAGACTTTAACTTATAAACATCCCCCCTTTCTTTCAGTCTGTTTGTCTGTCTCGCACTCTTTATCTCTCTCTCTCTCTCTCTCTCTCTCTGTATTTGGCTGTCTCTTTTTTTTTTTTGGCAGAGGAAAGTGGAATGACCCTGCATATTTTTTGTTCTATTCCACTGTCATTATTTAAGAGGTTCATTAGTTCTCCATGACAGTGTAAGCTTAAGCTTATTCTTGATTCATTGCACTAAAATGAGCACACACACGCACACACACAGAAATGCACATACACACATTCCCAAAACAGAGAGCCATTAGTGGCATCTGTAAAAGGCAAAAAAAAAAAAAAAAAAAGGACAGTGATTATATAAGCGAGAGCTCGCTGTTACCGGCATCAGCAGGGTTCTTTTTTTTTTTTTGTAGCCTGGGATTCGAAGCAGATTAACGGAAACATAAACTAACTCATTACAGGAAAAAGCCCTCACAGCATGGCTAGGAATATGACCTTGAGCCAGGTTCAAAAGCGTGAAAGTCTAAAAGAGAAAAATATGCACCTGCAACTCAGTGTCATTTGAACAATAAAATAGAATATGCAATATTTACAAAATATGCCATGATTAAAACAGCAAAGCACACAATAAATGTAATAGTTGTTTCAAGATCAAGTGATTAGAAAAAGTGATTAGACTAAATAGAATCATTTACAAATCAGCCAATAAAGTCATGCATCTGATTTGCTATATCATCAATAATTTGCGAGTTTAAATTCTTATTATACCACCTAAATACATTTGCATGGCTGGCTGGCATGGCTATGTGTGACAGAGGAAGGATTAACTTTCCGCTTTTAGTAGCTGTTATGTGATGATGAGAATTAGGTAGTGCGTTGTAATGGGTAATGACTATAATTGTAAGAAATATATTATTAAAGTATACACCGACTAAGATGAAGTACCAAAAAAACATTGTGACAGTGGGATTTAAACCTAATTTAACATTCTGACTGATTAGCAGGACATTGAGGGCAGATCTGTGTGACACCAGCCTCTTGATGCTGCAATTTCCAGTTTCTGGAAGAAAAAAAGCTTGGATGGGCAGGTTAGCCAACTTTGGAGCTGTATTTCTGGTAAAAAAAGGATGGCACATGTACTGCTACAGAGATAATTCATTTTTAATTGCTTTTTCTTTGGGCATCGGTGGCTCAGTACTAGATTTCTTGCCTGCCATGAAAGGCCCAGGAAGGCCCGGGTCCAATCCCCAGCCACTGGATGCGGTGCCGGTCCCACGGCCGGATAAAATGGCAGGGTCGTGTCAGAAAGGGCATCTGGAATAAAACCTGTGCCAATGTTGTTGTGCGGATCAGATGGTCCTCTGTGGCAACCCTTTGACAGGAGCAGCCAAAAGACTAACAACAACATCTGAAGACAAAATATGCAATAATCTCCTTTGAACAGTTGCTTCACAATGGCTCTAATCTAAGGTGCTGTTTGTTAATTGGTGATTTCTGAGGCTCAGTAACAGAGGTACGTTATGGTCTTGATTTCCTGGGAGGGTCTTCATGAGAGCCAGTTTCATCATGGTGCTTGATGGGTTTTTCAATACTGTTCCAGAACAGCTGATGTCTTAAAATAGCAACTTTTTGTTGTTACTTAATTAACTAATGCTATTTCATAGATTAAAAAAAAAATCCAGAATTGTTATAAAAAGTAAAAAATAAATCACTAAACAAAAAAATATTAAGTTAGAAGGTCCAAAATTTTAACTGATAATGCCGGTTTATGCCGTCCCATAAATTTGAGAAACATGCTGACTAAAACATCTTTAACAGTTCACCATAGTTACCTTTGGGATGTGAACCCTTGAAAGTAAAAATAAACTTTAAATCTAAAGATTTAAAATCTTCTTGCCTTTTTATATCGTAAAAAAAAAAAGCACCAAGCAGAAAAAAAAAAGCCCATGGGGAGATAAACTTACTGAGCTCTTCATATCTAATGACACTAATTTACTATTTATTGCTTCTTAATTTGTCTACTAACAGCTTCAGTCACTGTCATGAGTCATCAGTGGAGAAACCAAAGACAGAGCGTAAACCGCTGACATTTGTCTCGATGATGGCAGTTTTCATGACTGTAATCACGAATCAAATTTGTTCCCCAGATTTTCCATATGACCTATGACCTTGCCAGCGCGATGGTGCGTATCGTGAATCTGATTGGCATGATGCTCCTGCTGTGCCACTGGGATGGCTGCCTGCAGTTCCTCGTACCCATGCTGCAGGACTTCCCTCCGGACTGTTGGGTCGCCAAAAACAAAATGGTGGTGAGTATTTTCAGACAGATCCTTAATCTCAATCGGATTTATTTATTTATTTATTTACTTACTTACTTTCAGTGGGGGGGAGTGTCTCATCCTCATCTCATGGGATTTCTGTTAATTACAGGTCTCAACCTGTGCATGTGCACAAGCTGAGCTTCATCTGCTCTATATTTCGTGACATTTGGTCTATTCCGTTCTTTCCCCCCGTATTTGTAGTCTACCGTAGTCACGGATTCATCTCAGTAGGAAGAAAAAGTTTGCATGCTTTTTTGAAGGTGACATTTTACAAAGTGTGTGATTTAAAAAGAAATAAAAATGAAGTAGTGTAATGGCACAGATGCAGAAAATTTTTTGTAAAGCCCTTCTACAATATCAATCAATTATCGACAATTTTCCAGTGAGCACCGTCGCCGTGCTTTAATTTGGTGTTATTGTTAGTCAAGAGGTGTTCCGCGTTTCGAGAGGCCCTGATGCTCAGGAGAGTGACGAGAGTGCCTGGTCTCATTACAAACTCTCTTCCACCTGGTAATTGAGTTCCCTTTCCGGTTATATAAACAAGCCGCAGAACACCTGAGGTGTGACCCTGGATCACCTGCATGAGAAGGACCGGAGTATGCAGCCAGGGGCCAGATAACAAAATACTCATGTGGCATTTGATTTATAGCCAGAAATCACAGATGAGGCTTCCGGGAACTCGTGGGCTTCGGAGGTCTAATGGTGATTTGGCTGTTACCTTACAGAATACCTAAAATAGCACAGACAATTCAGGGTTAGAAAGGTTGATCAGATTGAAAGTAGGCCACAAAAACTCTGAGGGTAGAACAAGAGCATTCTGGGGAATTTGGGATGATGAAATATGTCACGGAGGAAGTGATCGCATAGAGACGGTTATAATAAAAATTGTAAAAAATTATTGCCGTTTTTTTTTTTTTCTGCCGAATTATTTTCTTCCTAATATGTTCACCGGAATAAAATTTCCATGGGGGAGATATCGGAAATGGAAACATATTTCTTTTCAGAGACTTAAATACAGCCAAATGCATGTTTTTTTGGAACTGCTAGAGGAAAACATTATCAGCCCTCTTCTGCATAGAACGGGCCGCTTGCACTCAAGGCTATGACTCAGTTTTAAAAAGCACACATTGCGTCTTTGGTAGCATTTTAACATTCACTAGGACAATGAGACGGAAAAATCAGGGTTATTTTCTTACCTACACTGATGTTCATATATGATGAAGCATACAGTCTGGTGCCTTTTTCAGGATTAATAAAGCGATCTTTGCAAGTGTGCAGTTTGACAGCAAAATGAGATAACTCAGGTTTTTTTTTTTTTTTTATCAAATAAGGCAAGATTTGCAAACTGATAGAGAATAATTTGTTTTCGTTGAGTGACAGTCATGTTATAGAGCAAAAATGACCATTTCTTTTCATTATTAAAACTGTTTTGGTTATATCAGTGTGATTTAATTTGATTTTTCAAAATGCTTTAAGTCCACCTCTGACAGTTTTATCACAATAGATTAATCATCCTCCAGTCGTGTTTGTGATTATATAATAATGCAGTTTAGTATCAATGTTCTTTCTGGATGAGTTTTAATAAAAATATAGCAAACTCATGCTTTGATTAGGATTTTGTCGTGAGTGCAACAGCAGTAACAGATTATGAACATTCTCCCAAAACCCTTTAAACACATTTTAACCACTCGCAGTTTTGCTTTAAATCTGTTCGATTGCTCCATATGCATTGTATGTGCATGCATATTGTTCCAGATACATTATGTTGAACATGACTTCATTTTAAAAATGCCTTGCAGACACCATTTGTTAAGTAGTCAAATTGTCAAAATACCAGTTTGGTTCTAATCTAGATGTGTGTGCAAGTAGGTCACCTGTGATTAGGGAGGGCGTATGCCATCGTTCCCACCCAGGACCAATTTTGCTTCCTTGGCGTTCAGCCTCGGACCGCCGTGGCGTCATGGGGATCTCTCGCCGATGGTTTTATTGTTCTTCTGTTACACCTCAATGTTATTAGATGCACCCCTAATAACTGCTGTACTGTTTAGTAACCATTATTGCACCGTGTCATCATTTCTTCCTCAGTCTTCAGAGGATGAGGAAGGCACAGGTATTGATTACGCATTCATTCACCTTCGTTTCACGCGGAAAAGAGACATGTATGCACAAATTTAGGGACGCAATGAAATTCCTCATCTTTCTAAAGAGCTGATCTGACTTCTCTCCAATTTCCAGAGCCGTTATGTGTCCAAGCCCATTCCATTCGCATTCTGCATGCTTATCATGTGTGACGCCTTTCGGGTTTTCTGAATGCCACAGTCCAGAAACACCTGCTGTGGCCGCCTCGAGTGGCCCAGGCCTTCGAGACTGTAGTGCTAGTTGACCTTTAGCACAGTGTGTGTGATGGCCTCAGGGTGTGTGTCCCTCTTCTCCCCTGCAGAACGATACGTGGGGCCAGCAGTACTCGTATGCCCTCTTCAAGGCTATGAGTCACATGCTGTGCATCGGTTACGGCATGTATCCTCCTGTGGGAATGACGGATGTTTGGCTCACCATCCTCAGCATGATCGTCGGAGCAACATGCTATGCAATGTTTGTGGGTCACGCCACGGCGCTCATCCAGTCTCTGGACTCCTCACGCAGGCAGTACCAAGAAAAGGTAAGTGAGAGCTGGAGTGCTAAATGGGAATTCTGTGGAAACAAGTGTAAGATCATGCTAGCAGTAAGGGAAGTAGATTCAGAGAGTAAGAATTGATTACAGAATATACATTTGAGTAGATTAAAAGATTATCATTCTTTATCAGTCCTGTATACTGTAAGATTAAGCAATAGAATTCCATTTTGTAAGACATAAAGAATTTATCAATATCAGGGATTGATTAATTAAGATTTGCAATCATGTTAATTCTCATATTTACACTAATTTCAAGGCTCCTTGTTGCCCACATAAGTACACCCATTTTGACCCTCTTTGGTTTCCACATTTGCTCATCGTTTCAACTTATAGTACATTTCTTTTCTTTCTTTCTTTCTTTTAAAAAAATAGTATTTACTATTTTAACATTTTTACCTAGCTTGTCATATTGGTTTCTTGTCTTGGATTTTTAGTTATTACATTGCGATTTTTCATATTACTGTACATTTTAATTTTCCATACTGGTAAATTCAGTAGTTCTAGTTTGTACAGGACTCTTACAGTAGTTTTAGTTCTATTCTCGTAGTTTGGACACCAGCTCCTTCTTGCTGGTTGACTACATTACAGGCATATGGAAAAATTCTAATCCTTTAACACATCAAGTGTTCCATGATTAAAAATGATAGCAAGACATGCAGGGTACTGTGAACCAAGTGCTCACCTGAAGTGCTGGACAAAACCACATGATGCCAGCATGTGGCAATTCTCCACTCCATCCCCGATGCCTGCCTCTCCTTGAGTATGGCGATATAATAACGAGCAAAGCTGCCAGCCTGCCACATGGCCTGCCATCTGTGGAGTAAGATGGAAAAATGGAAATGGAGAAGGAGAGATGGAAGGAGGTTAGGTGCTCCCTGGGAAAGGGAGGAAGGGTCATATGTGGTGTGAGATGCTGCCAGAAGATTGATGGGGAAAAGTGAGAAAACTGCAGAGAGGCAGCAAGACAGAGATGTTTGATTGATAGAAGGACTGAGAAAATAGTGTAAATAGATGGTGAATGGTGAAAATATAGGCAGGGTTCAGTAGATCCTGGATAGACATGCTAGGAAGAACACAGGAATGTTAATTGCATGTGACCTGCATGCACAACACCAAATTGTTATGCCGAGGTCATTTAGAATAGTTCAGTTACCAAAAATAATGAGAGGCAAAAAAATGAGATAGTAATATAAATAATAATAATATTAATAATAATAATAATAATAATAATAATAATAGATTGTGGGTTAAAGTTGGTTAGTTGGTTAGTTAGTTTATGTGCTATTTTTTCAGACGCCAATATAGGCAATTGGACAAAAAAAAAAAAAAAAAAAAAAAGCCAATACATTAACAAATACACATACAAAAGAAATTAATTAAATAATCAAAATAAGTAAGCCTTATTGTACTAGAATGTACTTAAATTAAATTCAACTATATTTGGATTCAGATGTCATTATTTTTTTGTGAATATCTTCTCAACTTATAAGTTTTAAGAGTTTATATTTTGTCACTTTAACTTGACTTCAATTTAGGATTTATTAGGACGAGTAGTTGTACTTTCCCACTCTCTTTATATGAGGACCCTCAAAGGTTATGGCTAATAAACCAACCACTGCCAGAACCTTTTTTTATCATGGTCTTGAAACATGTTCATCACGATGTTGTGCATAGCCTTTGTTTGATGCGCTGGGCCTAGCAGTGCAGTTAGTGTCAAATGCTCCCATAGCCTGAGTGTTTCTATGCAGATGCTCTTATTTATAGCGAATACACAGACACTAGACATATGTTTATGCCAGACAGTGAATGTGTTTGTAAGAGAGAAAACGCTGATGAGATTTGAAATTAAAGGAGGAGAGAGACGAGGTGAGATATTCAGAGAGATGGAGAGAGAATCCTCAAGTGTGCAGGAAACTGAACATTACCATAAGATCTCGGAATGATTTAGAAAAGGAACCTATTGCTATGGTTTGTTAGATTTTTTTCTATTTTATTATAGTTTTCTCATGCAAGGATATACTCGATCACTCATTCATCGTCTATACCGCGTTATCCTGTATACAGCATCACGGGGG
This sequence comes from Clarias magur, assembly GCA_013621035.1. Taxonomy (NCBI): domain Eukaryota; kingdom Metazoa; phylum Chordata; class Actinopteri; order Siluriformes; family Clariidae; genus Clarias; species Clarias magur. Next base: position 63,369 of record QNUK01000256.1, read on the forward strand.
GCCTGGAGCCTATTCCAGGACACTTATTGGGAATTGCTCCCTGCCAATCATGTCATGTGCCAAATTAACTTCCATAAAGCAAGAACACAACCTTCATATGAACGCATCAAGCATATATAGGTATTCCTATGTGAAAGACTCTGCATTCCACGGACCTCATTTTTTGGCCATGGGTTGAAAGATTAAGGATCAAGTATCATGTCTTTGAGAAACAGTACGTTATTATTATTATTATTATTATTATTATTATTATTATTATTATTATCACATGTTATTGGCAATGTGAACCTTATTTCTGAATATCTTCCATGGAAGACTTTCTTATTTCGTGTCTTGTTACTTTCAGATAAACAACGTAATGAAATCTTATATTGATAGCAATGTTTTTCTCAAGCGGTTATCATTTTAACCTGAGCAGGACAGACGGGTCTAAATGGGGCACTGTGGTGCACTGTTTCCTCAGCCGGTTAACTGATTGACCGCACACTATCTGTTACCTTGATGGCCGCCATTCCATAGCAACCTGCTCCCATGGCAACAGTGCTCGCTACACGTCGCATTTGGAAGCAGCCCCCTCGGGCCAGGCTGCCTGCAGAGGGGATATTAGTGTGGTAAACAGCAATTAATATTTCAGGTCGAGGCCTTTTAATTCATTTCTCTTTGAGTGTGGGTTATGTTGATTAAAGCTACTTCCCTCATCCCTCTGTCTCAGCGAGGATAAAGAGCAAGAGGCTAGAGTGTCAGCCTGGTACTCTGAAGCCTGTTTGAGTTTGGGTGTGTTTTGCTGGCACACTAGTTTAGATTTAAGACAACTATTATATTTGACAAAATCTAGTCATTGGTAAAGGGATTTTTACAAAAGTGAAGTGAAGTTTAAGTTCAGTCAGTGGTCAGTGCTACAGTAAGTGTAATTCTGCTTGATGTGTTTGAGGCCAAATGTTTTTCTTCATCCACTATTGCCCCTACACTGTCTGTAGACAGGAGGTTGGCAGTTCAAGCCCCAAATCTGCCAAGCTGCCACTGTTGGGGCCTTGAGCAAGACCCTCAACCCTGTCTGCTCCAGGGACAGCTTAGCAGCTGTATCCATCCATCCATCCATCCATCCATCAATCCATCCATCTAGGAACCTCTGTCGTCAAAATAGAGATCATGGAGACCAGTGTTGCCTAGGGTTGGGTATCGTTTGGGGTTTCTCCGATACCGGTGCCAAATCGATACTTTTAAACCGGTTCCGGTGCCAAAACGGTGCCTGAACCGATACTTTGCAAAAGCCACAAAATGATGGTGGATGACTCAAGAATACATTTTTATTGAACAAAAAATGAAATGGTTAAAATTTAACAATATATTAAATGTTTAAGTCCTAGCTGGAAAGCCATAATTATAAACAGAATCCATGTCCACATTGGTATTTTACAACTCGTTTGACCATTTGTTAGCATGAATGCAAGATTAGCATTTTTTGTAATTAACATTACATTAGCCTACTGCTAACCTGTGGAAAGGCTGCTGACATCATTATAATCCTTTTTGCTACGGTTGGTATGACCGGGGCTGAGGTCGTCCACACCGATAGTGCCAGCTGTTGTCCGCAAGCCGTCAGGCACGGCGCATCCCTCTGCTTTTAACGTTTATTCCGTGTGCCCTCAAATGTTTCATTAGATTTGACGTGTTTCCTCCTTTACACGTAACTGCTGTAAAACATTTATTGCACGTCGCGGTATCGGAATCCTTTCTTGTGAAATATAGCCACACTTTCGACCATTTAGTTTTAGACATTTTAACGAAAGTTAATTTAGCAAGTTAAGATAGCGGTAGATCACCTGTTGCCGTCAGAGCAAGTGTAACGTTAGTTGCTGCATTCACGCGCATCTCGGATGGTCTCATTTCCTGCTGATTTGTGCTTTTAATTTTTTTATCTAATCTAATAAACTTTTAATCTCCAAAAATACTGCAACAATGTTTTGGATTTGTATTATCAACGCTTTCCGAAGGCCTCAAGAGTTTTCTAGTTAAAGAAATCATTTATGTTTCCGATCATTTCTGACACGCCATGAATGCAGTATTTAAATGTTACTAGCGATCATGTGTGTTGATGAATCTAATGCTTATTACAACCGTGTCATCATCATCATAGCCCCAGAGAACAAATATTTCAATCGACAGTTCAGGCATTTAAGTGGCACCGAAATGAGGCACCGAAATTCACGTTTTGTTTCGGTCCGGTACCGTACATACCGATTATATAGGTATTGTATTGGCACCGGTTTTCGGTACCCAACCCTAGTGGTGACCATTATATTTATCCAGATTGTCCATTGTCCAGTCTAGTCCATAAGTACTTTGAGATGTTCAGAGCTTTGGATATTTTTTTAAAACCTAACCCAGCTTTAAACTTCTGCGGTTTTTTCACTAATGTTCTCTAACAAACCTCAGAGGGATTCACAGAACAGCTGTATTTTTACTGAGATGAAATTACACACACATGTGGACTCTTTTTACTAATTAGGTGACTTCAGGAGGCAATTGGATTCTAGTTAGTGATATCAGGGTAAAGGGGGCTTAATACGTACAAATTCACACTTTTCAGATTTTTTAAAATTTGAAAACCCTTTAATTCCACAACTACATGGCACGTTGTGTTGGTCTATCACATGAATATTTCAATAAAACACATTTACGTTTGTGGTTGTAATGTAACAAATTTCTTTTGCAGTGCCTATCTGTATGGTCAAGACAATTAGTTTTGTAGCATTTTGACAAAAACAGTCTAACAAAGAATAACTCTATATGTTTCAGAATTCATCCTGGTATTTCTACCAAGAGTCACTTCATCAATAAACACGTGTGACTCAGTTCCAATGGCAGCCATACAGTATACAGTATATACTCAACATGTACATCTACAGTACATGGACCCCAATATTACACTAATACGTAGAATAATACCCCAATAGGAATAGAAACGCATCATCTAACCACCTCAGTCTCATCAGACTGAACTGATCTGGGCTGATCGGAATTCATTTTGAAACGGAGTGAGAGGGCTGGGATAAACCTTTGATAATCTGCACAGTAGGTAAATATTAGGCATGCAAATATCTGATCTGATCGGTTCTTTCTTGTTGGTATTAATATATTCTTTCTGCATATGTTCGTCCCAAGTGGGGGTATCAGTAGGTCACAAGATGAGTTCGGGAAGGAAATTCAGCTTCCATTGCTGAGCAGTATGACAATTCTCTCCAACCAGACTCTCATCTACTGGGTCGGTGGCAGAGGAAGGGGCACAGATCAACTCATTATGTCTCATCTAATCAGTCAGTAATGAGACTGAATTCTTGTAGCCGATCATAACGCAAAAAGCGGGATTCATTGGAAAAGATCATTAGGGAAGCCTAACCTAAATACTTCATCTTCTTCTCTTGTTATATTTATGGCAGATTAAATGCTTCACAGCAGTCAGAAGTACTTTGTACAGTACATGCTACTACTAAAGCTACTATTCCGATTAAATGCTTTGAGCCTCTAAATCCACATCTTATCAGATCAGTGCCCATGTAAACAGTTGAATTGATATCTCCAGTTGGAATGATTTCAATCGGATTGAAGAAATATTGTCCATGTCGATATCTCCACTGTCTTTGACAGATGTTTGACTGATCCCTAAATTTGTGTTAAACCCCTGGAATTGAAGTTAACACTTCAGTTACATCTTGATTGCTTTGTGAAGCAAAAAACAGAAAACTGCATGACTGTACCAATACTCATGGATCTTACTTTATCAACAACAAAAAATCCAGTTAAAGTAAGATAGACTAGTAAGTAAGGTAGATTGCTTTTAATAAGTAATGAGGGAACTAGAAAATCATTTAGCAGCTTAGCACGGGGGGTCTAGGGGTAGTTCAGTGGTTAAGGCATTGGTTTACCACAACCTTACCAAACCTTACCACAACTAAGTTGTAACTGTTGGGCCCTTGAGCCTAAGGCCCTTAAGCCTCAATTGCGCTGATGTATAACGGGGTAAAAAATGTAATTCACTCCGGTTAAGCACTCTGGCTAAGCTAGCTCAGCCTGTGTTTTGGACCCAGCTACATTTTTCAGTACAGTTCAGTACATTCTTTTAAAGCTATTCCTGATAACTACATAAAACGTGCGATTTTGTAAATCATATTCCGGCTCAAGGTCTAACTTGAACCTACACCTGCAAAAACAAGAGTCTAATTGCCTCTGTGCTAGTCTGAATTTACATTATCATTCAGTTGACCTCCTGCAGAAAGGCTTTTAGAGCTGAAGCCCAGACTCATGCTTTCCTTACAAAAAAAAAAAAAAAAAAACCATTGGAAAATAAATTCTGATTGCCTAAAAGGCCCTTCTTCCTACCAAGTGGCAAGTGAAAAGCAGTTCAGAATATTCAGACGAAAATAGATCGAAGAGAACAAGAGAGGCAAGCTCCAAAGGCAGAAAATGTATGAATGAATTCATTTTCCTTTACTCTAAAAATTGTTGTGGTGGCAGAGAAGACCATTTTTTGACATGTCTGCGAAGAAACTGGTCCATGCACTCTATATGCTGTGCGCAATTCAGAAAATGATCTTTCCACCCCATTTCGTTCTTCTTTTCTTGATACATACATCCATATATTTCAGTGTTCTATCATGCAAGGGACTTTCTATTCTGGAGATTCCATTTGTGTTCCCTTACGCACGCATAAAACCATGCAGACGAAAAGCCCATTTATGTCCTGAGCATGAGTATGTTCCGCTCAGAAAGGTTCTTTAAAGGGGGGCGGGGTGTTGGGGGATCATGATAGTATCTTTACAGAAAGAAAAAATCATTTATAGAAAAAAAAATCTGATTGGCTAAGACTGCATGACATAGGTTATGATTATGGATATCTTAATAGAATACCTTAATCTTTGTATGAAGGGTGATCAAGCCAAACCAGGATTTTAAAAACGGCAGAGACCTATTCATCCATCCATCCATCCATCCATCCATCCATCCATCCATCCATCCATCCATCCATCTATTTATAGTTCAGCATCTTTACCACTGAACTCTTTTAGAAAGCCATAACTGTAACCAACTAGTGGTTTAGAAACTTTCTTCCTAAGTGTATGCCTACATAGGGGATTTATGATTTATTAATACACAGCATACAGTCAGCACTCTTATATATCATCATGTATGCTGCTCATGTTTTGGTGAAAGTTCTCTAGGGCCAAGATCCAGATAGTCATCTTTTATCCAATTCCCTGTCTGGTTAAATGTCACATTTTAGCTTGGCCATTATACTAATTACATCGGTTGCTTCCCAACATCTTGATGTGCGCAGAGGAAAATAAAACGACAAACAAACGTGTAATAAAAGATGGTGATGTTAGAACCAGGCTTAAGGGGTTTATAAGCTGTAAAGTGCCAGATGTCTAGTTTCAGAACTTATGGGTCTTGGGATGCACTTACATAAAACATTCCTCAAATGATGCGAATTTCATCTGGATCAAGGTGGAAATCCTTATTCAAGAATGTTTTTGGCCGAATCAAACACAATCCAGGCAGGCTCAGATGGTGGGCATGAAGGTTTAAACCATAGTGCATAGTGACCATAGTTGGTCAGAAGATATTAATTAATATTTCATAGCCCAACTCTGTCCAAAAAAAAGCAACAAAAAAGTATACATATATCACACACTCCAAGATTTTACTGACCATCTTTAGCTTTGATTATGGTGCACAGTGTAGTAGAGGCTTGTACAGTGGGCACTGTGGTATGATGGGTGCATTGCTTCATGTGCTTCCTTCTTAAACTGACACACACTATGGTATAGGGTCAATCTGGCCTTGATAGATTTATTTAATTAGAAAATAATAAACATTGACTGATTATTTTTTACATATCGATTGCACACTCACTTATTCCTGCACGTACGCATAGTCACTGATTATTAATACTTCTTAACTGAAATTAAATGCCTTTGTGTGTGCATGTGTGCACAAGAGTGTGCGTGCACGCAAGCATACTGTATGTTGCTCCCAGTGTAAACGTCCGGAGAGATTTCCATTTGCAGTTTCCAATTGCACACTTGCATCTCCGAATATAAGGCAGCAAATCTACATGGAAACTTCCTTCGGAAATGTGTGCATCTAATTATAACGGAACAAAAAAGGAAACACCAGGAAGTGCCAGAAAGACAGTGAAAGAAATTATCATCAGAAAGGAGCGAGTATAATATATTCTGAATAGAGCATTCGATTACAGTGTATGTGTGTGTGTGTGTGTGTGTGTGTGTGTGTGTGTGTGTGTGTGTATGTGTGTAAGTGCTGGGTTCTTAAATTATCTTCCTAATGAAAGACAGAGAAATGGTTACCTTGCTTCGAAATACTATTCCATTTTGATTTTTCTTTTTGATATATTCCTAAAATTTACAGTATTATAAATAGCATTACATACACCAATTCTAAACAATAGCTACTGTATAACATTTAAAACAATTGGGCTAAAATGTAACCACTTTTGGAAGGAGTCTTCATCATCAGTACTTTGTATCAAAGCTTTTTTTTCCGCCTTGAGAAAGTCATCAGGCAACTGGTCCAGGTGCAACTATTAATGGATAAGACGTACAGTAGGATGTGTCTTACACCAATATAAGTACCTTGTAGGGATGACCAAATTTCTTTCAACAAATTCTTTGCCATGTCCATCCGCCACAATAACCTGATCCAGGATTGTTGGTGTACTGGTTGGCACTGTCGCCCTGAATCTCCAGGGTCCTGGTTCGATTCCCGGCCAGGCTTGATATTCCCGTCTCTGTGTGTCACGGGAGTTTGCATGTTCTCCCCGTGCTTGGTTGGCTTCCTCTGGGTACGCCGGTTTCCTCCCACAGTCCAAAGACATGTAGATTAGGCTAATTGGCGTTTCCAAATTGTCCGTAGTATGTGAATGAGTGTATGTGTATGCGTGTGCCCTGCGATGGATTGGCACCCTGTTCAGGGTTGTACCCCACCTCGTGCCCTAAGTCTCCTGGGATAGGCTCCAGGCCCCCCCCCTGAATACAGGATATTGTAGAGATTGTTGCACCTCAAGAATCACCGCCTTCAATCAGTTTTCCAGGTGTCTCCTTCTGATTTTATGCAGTTGTGAAAAACTAGGATGGAATAGAGCAAGTATTGGTGTGCTGTTGCAAGCACACACTGTAGTTTTCTACCGCGTACAACACAACAGATGGGCTAATGTATCATGAGACCTCCAGTAAAAGGGTCAAGGTTATTTGTTTCGCACCACAATTGTATGTTGTATGCGAAATATGCAGTTAAGACGTCTCTTCTCTGTTGCACTACATCGACCACACCACTGCTAAAAAGCCTCAGACACTACAAGCCCTACAACTTCTTCTTAAGGTACAAGGACAAATTTGAGAAGGTCCTGTAACCCATTGCACAGTCATCCCTACTGTAGTACTGCAAAGGTCTTTGAGAAGCTTAAACATGCCTTCACTTTAGCCATAATCCTCAAACACCAAGATTCCTCCAAGTCTTTAGTCATGGAGGTTGTCACGCAAGTCAAAGGGGTAGGGGCTGTGCTTTCTCAGAGTTTGGAGTTCTATTCAGCTTGATGCTACTGTATATCCAGTTTCCTGCAAATGGCCCCACCAGAGTCCATCTATAATGTGCGAAACAGGGGGTTACTTGGAGTTAAACTTTGGGCTTTGAATGAATTGCAGCACTGGCTAGAAGTACAGTAGTCTTTCACCCCTCTGCAACATAAACAGATCTTGACTATATACTGTAGTAACAGCTAAAAGACTCACAACTATGTCTAACTGCCCGTCTTATAACTATCCATTGTCATTCAAAGAGCCCTGTGTAATACCAGATTCACAATTTGAGAGTGCAGTTACTTGGGACAAGGAGCTTTCCAGTACCTTCAAGTTCATGTCACCCAACTTCCGAGACTGACTAATTACCTAGACCTACTTTCCCCAGGCATTTGGCACCCCTGGACTTACAGGACTGGTCACAAGCTCATTCTGAAGCAGGTCACAAGCTCATTTGAAGGCATAGTTCTCTACCAAGTCTAATATACATTATGCTGATATTTTGGGTTTGATCAGTTTTATCATTGACTTTTGTTGACAAATGTTCCAAGCCACTGGATCTTATCCCACTGTCTGGCCTGCCCACTGCGTTCCAAATGGCAGAGCTAATTTTTCATCATGTATTCAGATACTTCGACATTGTAGAGCACATCGTACTGTACTGTAAGTGACACATGGATGCAGTTCTCATCCAGTGTCCGGATCTGGTTATCATCCACCAGCAAACTATCAGGTCTAAAGAGTTAATCAAGACATGGTGCAATTATTAAAGTCACACTGTACTTAAGAGGGTTGTTACAAGTTTTCCTCCAGGCTGAATATGCCCAGAACTTGATCAGGCACTCGGAAACACAGCATACTCCCTTTCAGTGTTTTTTCTGGAGAACCAGTTGCCGCTCTTTTCCCATAGAACTCCACAGCTGTGGATAGCTAATTCCAGAGGGGCAAACACGAAAGGTACCTGGTTTTAAGACAGTGATTTGCACCATGCACTGTACCTGTCATGGGTGTACCAGATTTGGTGCTTAACTACTTTTTCCAGACCCCAATGCAACCTAGAAATATGGCCGCCAAAGACTCCAATTCCAACTCCCTACCTACACAGATAGACATTTCAACCACAGTACATACAAATGCTATGAAAGACTGTACACATAGTGGTTAGCACTGTCGCCTTGCACCGCCAGGGTCCGGGTTCGATCCCCGGCCAGGCTCGATTCCCGTCTCTGTGTGCATGGAGTTTGCATGTTCTCCCCGTGCTTGGTGGGTTTCCTCCGGGTACTCCGGTTTCCTCCCACAGTCCAAAGACATTTAGGTTAGGCTAATTGACATTCCTAAATTGCCCATAGTGTGTGAATGAGTGAGTGTATGTGTGTATGTCTGTGTGCCCTGCGATGGATCGGCACCCTGTCCAGGGTGTACCCTGCCATGTGCCCTAAGTCACCTGGGATAGGCTCCAGGCTCCCCGTGACCCTGAATACAGGATTAAGCGGTATAGATGATGAGTGAGTGACACATACTCCTGCAAGCTCTGATTCAGTTCTAAACTACACCTTGAAGTTTTAGTTCGATTCCGTTTCTGGTTTCCTGACTTTGATCCGGTCCTTCCCCGATTCATGTTGTATGCGAATGACACCCACCTCGGCTTTTTTCATGTCTTTAGGCTTTTTTGGTGAGTGACAATACATTTAAAGTTCAGTAAGACCTGCTTCCACAGGTTGATGATAATTATTTATAACTTTCTCCAAGTTATTGTTAATTAAAATCACATCAGTTAGAGCATGCGGGTTTAAATGGTACGTGATCTGTATGAATAATCTTCCCCCCGTGTTTGCTCTAGGTGTGATGTTTTTAATTCATCGATATAACATTGAGGGATTTTAGGACACCAGGGGAATCATGTTATCACAGAATGATCAGGATCAGTGGTCTGTGTTGTCGATTTGCCTGCAGCACTTTTCTTTATTCTCTCTGACTAAACAGCATCTGAAAGAAATTCTTTGATTGCCTCGGGGCAACTCAGGTGCATGAGAGGTGGCTAACACTCTCGCCTGCCTGTCCATCAATCGTTCCCTTCCTCAGCATTCCTCGTTCCCTTGTACACACCAGCAGGAGCAGACAGTCCTCATTCGGTGTTCTCTGCTCCAGCACCCCATCACCCCCCACCCACCCCCAGTCATTCCTTTCTGCTACAGCATCTCAATCTGTCTCTTGTGTCCTTGCGGTGTCACGCGCACTGCAGCCTCGACACAAGGTTTAATATTGGCATTGTATTTCATCCTCTAATCATTATGTCTATGCTTGCATCCCCTTTGAAGCCAAGTGTGGACAGGTCAGTAGTGAGAGCACCTGGGACAATATCGGTTTAATTATTGAAGATTTTGTAACTGTAATTCAATAACTTCTCCGAGTAGTGGTGTTATACAGTATATTCTTATTAGAGAGGTGTTCTTATTAGAGGTGTTCGGGGCATTCCCGTGCTGATATATGATGTCTAAAACACTCCTTGTGATGCCTTGAGAGTGGAAACGTGAAAGGAGATGAATTATCAACATTGCAATTACAGTATAAATGTATGTAACCATGTGGTCGAGCTGCCTTAATAAAGTTAATGCATGTTACTGCTACGGGTATACGTGATCTTAGCTACCACTTTTTTTTTCTTTTTTTTTCTTTTTTAACTTTGTCAGTTTAGTGAAGACTTTTAAGAATCATCCACCCTGTTAACCTTCTCCGCCCTCCATCACTGTTTACTGATTTTATGTTTCAGCAGCCTACATTCACCGGGTCACAGCCAGTCGTCAGTTTCCTGTTCTCCCCTCTCCTTCACTATCCTTTACATTCCCTTCCTCCCTTACTCACGGCCTCCATTTCCCTTTCTTCATCCGTCACATTTCTTCTTTCGCTCACTGTACATGTTGAGACACAGTTTGCACAACGAAAATAACACTGACGAGATTGAGGGCAGAAATGGCCCATCTCACTCTCAGCACGTCCTCTTGCCTGTCTGACGGAAATATTCAGAAAAAGCGGACAGAATTCATCTGACTCGGCAGCAGTGTATAATTTGTATGCTTGTGCTGCTTCCTGTGTTGTAGATGAATGGTCCCCCCCCATGTTGTCAGGGGTCTTCTGGCTCTTCTAGGTGTTAACACATCCAAATTGGGTGTCTGATTTACTGTAGGAGGCTGATACCTATACAGACATGATTATGCATTCTGGTCATTCTGGTCAAGAACCTGGTTGAGCTTGTTTTTTTGTCCTACATGTGTTTTTGTTTATGATTTACCATGGAATAAGTGCTATGCAATGATTGAAAATATAAAACCATATAACAATGCATGATATGGCATACACAGTATACGTATTACTATGTACAGTGAAATCTATTGCCAAAGTTTTTTTAATTTTTAATTTTTAGCAGATTTGTATGTCATGACACTTGACATTCATAACTACGAGGGACTTTATTCTGCAGCGTCAGTCCCCTGACATCACTACGTCTTTGCTCATGTTATTTAAGTTAAAACACAGTATATTCACGCAACCATTCATTTATTTCAAACAGTAGATGATATTTTAGCCACAATATGCTTGGCATTTTGCTATGGAGGATGGCAAACAGTTAGTTGGCTGTATTTGTTTAAATCCAAAAGAAGGAATAAAGCCAGATGCTTTTTGTTTTAGCAGCTATTGCCATCACCTCTATGAAATCCAATGCAAAATCACATCAATTATGATATGCCCCTTCTCTTTCAATTCCACATCTGTATCCAATTTGGGAACATATACAGTATAGGAAAGTGACTCAGATCCGATTGGTGCTTTCAGATAGTGATAAAATCAGATCACATTTGGGTAAAAAAAAATGTGATGAGAGTCATTTCAGGTTTTGATAATGTGAACGTAACCTATACTGTATATATGTGACTTTCTCCTACAGCAATGATTGATGGTGTAAAGCCATAGCATTAGTTGCCATAAGGGTTTGAATAGAGTTCAACTTCAATTTTAGGGTATTTACTGTACATTAAGATTTACTACATGAAAAATCAAGAATATTTTTTTACATACAGTACAGACCAAAAGTTTGGACACACCTTCTCATTCAAAGAGTTTGAATTTGTATTATGGCAAGAAAAAAGCAGCTAAGTGAAGAAAAACGAGCGGCCATCATTACTTTAAGAAATGAAGGTCAGTCAGTCCGAAAAATTGGGAAAACTTTGAATGTGTCCCCAAGTGCCGTCACAAAAACCATCAAGCGCTACAAAGAAACTGGCTCACGTGCGGACCGCCCCAGGAAAGGAAGACCGAAAGTCACCTCTGCTGCGGAGGATAAGATCATCCGAGTCACCAGCCTCAGAAATCGCAGGTTAACAGCAGCTCAGATCAGAGAGCAGGTCAATGCCACACAGAGTTCTAGCAGCAGACACATCTCTAGAACAACTGTTAAGAGGAGACTGTGTGAATCAGGCGTTCATGGTAGAATATCTGCTAGGAAACCACTGCTAAGGACAGGCAACAAGCAGGAGAGACGCGTTTGGGCTAAAGAACACAATAAAGAACACAATAAAGAAAACTCGCTGAATGAGAAGGTGTGTCCAAACCTTTGGTCTGTACTGTATGTATTACAGAAAAGTGATTTTCTTTGCACATCCCAGCCATGATCTGGCACCACCTGAAGCAGAAAGGCAATGCTATAGGCTGAACCCTCAACATCCTGATCAGTAGCTTGGAAACTTAAAATTTAAAAAAGTGCAGTGGTGAGCTTAGGAACAAATCTTTTCTTGGTGAAGGTGGTAAAACCACCTTCACCTTCAACTGTTGAGGGTTCACTAGAGTAAATGCAAAGGCTTTAACCACATGATACTACCTACAGTATTAGTAAGCCTCAAAAATCTACAGTGCAGACTGGGAATCTGGATCCACAGGCAAAATTGTATTACTGTAAAACCATAAATTGCAGCAAATTCTCAAATAGACAAGCTGTGACTTTGCGGCACTTGTGTATACTTGTGTCACATGCAGAAATTATTTCCTTCTTTCCCATTGCAATGATTCTTCTGAGTCGATTCTGATAGACGATGGACTTCATACATGTCCCCAAAGAAAAAAAAGTGGTGTTGGGTCTATTCCTGGTGTTACTGTAGGTCAGCAGCAAGCACAAGTCACGAATCTTCTATTCAACGTTTCAAAGCCATCTTGGATCTTAAATACATAGAAATATTATGTTTTAAAAAAAAAAGGAAAGAAATACCTATGGATCCAGACTTTTGGCTTACCCTGAAGTTTTTAATCTAAAGGAGAGATGGAAAAGATGGGAAGTTTTAGGAGCCACCCATGCAGGAAGTCCTAAACATTTACAAAGTAAAAAAAAAATATATATAGGAAAAAAAAAATAGTTTAATTAGAACTTTATATGTATATAAGTACAGAGACAGTAGGCCAGAGAAAACGCTGGCAGCTTCCTTCAGAGTTTCGTTTAGGGAATTGTCTTAGCGGAACAGAAGACCTCAACTGCCAAGTGTTAATTAGGGATGTGGAGAGGAAGTGTAAGGAGGCGAATCAGCACCACTTTCTGCTAATACCATTTGGGGCTGGCATGTCACAACACGCTGCTTAACAACACACGCATGTACGCACACATGCACAAACGGCATTCACATTAACAACTTCATCTGGTTTACAAAGTAAAAGAAAAAACATTTCTACCTTCCTTTCTACCTCATCCAACTTTAGAACTGGACTATCACTGAGCAGATGTTATTTTGGTATATTCTCATTTTTTATTAGATGAAGATGCAGCCACAGTTAGAGACAGCAGCGCGTCTTTCTCCAGGCACAATTTGTGCTAATTATCTTCTGGCCTTCATAAGTGTCCATTTTTGTGCACAGCACTGCTGTTGGCTGGATGTCTTTAGTTGGCACTGGTTCTCAAATTAGCAGTGTGCCTGAGGTCATCTTAAAACCCAGCATCACTGCTGAATGTGTTAAATCAAACCAGTGGCTCACTCAGTTCCTGGTCGTTTGCGTAACTGCTCGTTAATATCAGGTTAACTGTGCTCCTTGGTGTGGTCATTTTTTTCTTGAATGGATGGGGGCCACAAAGAAAAGCTACAACTCCTCGTGGAGGACATACGAGATATACTGTAACTGACCCAAGTTTCAGATCTGATAAATCATCGTGTTTCATCGTTATACTTATGATCCGTCTTAATTTATGCCTGGTGGTCAGTGATACACTATATGGACCAAAGTATTTGGCCAAACATGCAATGACGTTGTATCCAAATACATATCCTTCAATATGGAGTCGGTCCCCCTTTAGCAGCTATAACAGCTTCCACTCTTCTTGGAAGGCTGTCCAGAAGATTCTGTGGGAATTTGTGCCCATTCATTCTGTAGAGCCTTTATGAGGTCAGGCACTGATGCTGGAAGGACTTCATTCCCGTGCATCCCAAAGGTACTTGATGGGTTGGAGGTGAGGGCTCTGTGCAGGCCAGTCAAGCTGTTCCACTCTGAACTCGCCTTGCACCTCCAGGGTCCGGGTTCGATTCCCGTCTCTGTGTGCATGCAGTTTGCATGTTCTCCCCGTGCTTGGTGGATTTCCTCCGGGTACTCCGGTTTCCTCCTACGTTCCAAAGACATGTAGCTTAGGTTAATTGGCGTTCCCAAATTGGCCGTAGTGTGTGAATGAGTGTGTGCCCTGCGATGAATTGGGACCCTGTCCAGGGTGTACCCCACCTTGTGCCCTAAGTCTCCTGGGATAGGCTCCAGACCCCCGTGAACCCTGAATACAGGATTAAGCGGTATAGACGATGAGTGACTGACTGAGAGTGAGTGGTTTCCTCTGTATTTTTAGAATTGTGATGCTTACATGTGATGCTTACGCTATAAATCAAATTGTGATAATATTGTATCTGTATAATATTGTATCATATAGGTGCGACGCTGAAGTCTTCACAACCTTGTATATTTCGTAGATAGTTAAGCAACTCCTAAACATTATAAACAGCATGAAAAGAAAGACATTTTTCTCCAGGATGATTTTGACATATGCAGACAAACAGAAAGGCAGATGAATAGACTAATGCATTATTACAGTACTGTATATTAGATTGCTCCATGCATACAGTACTGTACAAGTGGAAACCAGGGCTAATCAACACGGCTTGCATCTCTAATTCCGTCTGAAGCTTGATAATAAAGTACTGTAAGTGACAAGAACTGGAAAGTAGGCTAGGGTGAAACAAGTATAGGGTTCAGTTTAAAGTTCCTCCTCTGGAGGGATTTTTTTTTCTCTCTCTCTCTCTCTCTCTAAGAAGCGGCAATAATGCTCCTAAGATCCCGGTGCAGTCCTGTCTGCCTAAAAATATTCTTTTGGCAACAAGCGTGATGGATTAATTCGGGTGGATTAATTTTAACCACCATGGTGGATAAATTTACACGTGAATGCGGAGTTTATAAACCTCATGTAAAAAAGAAACACACACACACACACACACACACACAGAAAACAGAGAGAGGGGGGAGGGTAGAGAGAGATGTAATGTGCATTTGTGTGTGTGATTTTTTTTGTTTTTTTGTTCTGTGCTTCTTTGACTAATAGGAATACGCTGATTACACATGATTGGGTGTGCTCCCCTCTGAAGAGCTTCGCTGAAAAAGTTTGTATAGGCATTGCTGCTGTGATTAGCCGAGTGTATTGTACAAGCTCTCCGTCCTGCACAGCTCATGAAATACGTGTTTGTGCGTGTCTGTGTTTGAAAGAGAGCGGGAGAGCGAGATGGGGTTAAAATGCTAAATAAATAAATCTTTTAAAAAATTTTAATAAAATGACTGACATCTCTTTCAGGACATAAATTATTCATGGTTTATTTAGTAAGTAAATTTGCATGTAGTGTTTGCCGAGCAAAGGCGGAGAATAGGTTAGATTGTGGGCTAAAGGGTCTGTGTGTTGTATTGTAATTGTGTATTTAAGTGTGTGCGTATGTGTGTGTGTGTGTGTGTGTGTGTGTGTGTGTGTGTGTGTGTGTGTGTGTGTGTGTGTGTGTGTGCGTGTGTGTGTGTGTTTCACATCGGCTCCCTCCTGGGAGGTTCGTACTGAATTGAGTTGACTGACAGACAGAAGGCTGTTCCCCTGTGACAGAAAAGTGATTACCACTCTGAGGCTCATAATGAATGGATTTTCTCCCGCAGGAATCAGGAAGACGCTCTTCACTTCTGCAGGAGTGGGGAAGAGGCAGACAGACAGACTGATAGTCAGACACACATATGCAGACAAATAGAAAGGCAGATGAATAGACTAATACGTAATTAGACAGACAAAAAATAGAATAAACAGATGGGCCGCAAAGCGGCAGTTTTGGGCCCTGATTCTCTGGAACTGTATTAGAATGAATTCAGCTATTCCATGATGATGATGATTATGATGATGATGATGATGATGATGGGTGGAAAGTGCTGGGTAACACATAATTTTAGTATCTTTCATAGGTTTAAAGGGCATGGCATACCGTAAGCAGCAACATCCTTTTTATTCTCATTAGCCTTCGTGCCATGTTGAAATGGGCGGAGTCAGCTTGGAAGAGACCACTCCCATCAGTATAGAATATTTTTTTTATTCTAATGCAAGAGGAATATTGCATTGCTTTGCAGTGACTTTTCAATCGAATTGTTTCCATATATTAGTGGTTTGTTTTCCCTGTAATTAGTGGGTTTCCTCCGGGTTAAGCTACAATGATTCGAGTTACTTGGTTAGCTAAATTGAAGCCTAGCAGACAGCTAGCAGTTTGAAACCTGCAATGCAGCTGTCACTCAATTCTCAATTCATGTATAATTTTATGCCTTATGTAACTGATGAGTTACATAAAAAGCTCATTCCCGTAAAGTTGGCATGAATGGAAAAGCCAGCTTTGGAGACCAACATTTTTTGTACCACATTTATTTCTATTCCTGTAAAGTTAACCTGTGGCTCTATGGGGATTGACTCACTTTTGGATGCAGCCCCCAGTGGTCATTTAAGGAACTGCGCTTCTGTGTCGCACTACTGACTCACTCTTTTATCGTATGTACTGCTTTATCCGGTATACAGGGTTTCCGAGAGACTTGGCATGAGGTGGGGTCCAGGGGGCACACACACACACACATGCACAAACACACGCACACACACGCACACACATGCACACACATGCACACACACACACACACACACACACACCATCACATACTGGGAACGCCAATTGTTCATGTCTTTGGACTGTAGGAGGAAACCGGAGTACCCGGCGGAAACTCACCATCCACGGGGAGAACATTCAAACTCCGTGCACACAGAGGTGGGAATGGAACCCGGACTCTGGATATGCAAGGCGACAACGCTAACCATTAACTACTTTTTTAGAAAAGGCTCCAAGCTCCACCCTATGGAAGAAACACAATATTGACAATAGATGCAATATAAAGTACAAAATGTATTTTTTTTACAGGTCAAACCTGAAGCCAGCTCACACAAATATTATTACTAAGGATACGGCTTTGATTTTCAGCCATAACATTTGAATGTTTATTGATTTTAACGAGCAGTGAACATGTTGCTTCATCGCCCTTATTAAAAAATGTAAAGAAAAGTGTGATGAATGAAAAGTGTCAGGATAGAACTTACTTACTTTTTTTTTTTTGCTTTTTAGTGTTACATACAGTAAGGCTATTTGAACTTTTACATTTGATCCATTTTGGACAGCTTCATTGTGTGTGTGGTGGGGGGTGTGGGTGTATGATCACTCACACCCCCCACCACAATGTCAGGCATTGATTAAAAATCAACAGGCACTTCAAGAAGTAAGGTCTCTCTCTCTCTCTTCCTCACCCTCACTGTGGATGAGTAGTCATGGTGTTTGCCTATTCAATTGGCATGCACTTGTTATTTTATATATATATATATATATATATATATATATATATATATATATATATATATATATATATTATATTTCCCAGCAATGTAGAATACAAACATACGAGACACTTGGCTTCATATTTTATATTTCACGTTTTAATGTGAGTCACATACACTTTTTACCCAGTGCAAAGAATCTACTGTATTTATAATATTTGCAGTACAGCAAGTCTATTTTTATGCAAATCAGAGAGTAAATGAGGAAAGAAGAGGAAAGACTATTCATTTGCTGAAGATATGAGAAGAACAAAGCGACGAGAGGAGGAAAACAGACATGCTGTATGAGATCTTATTCAGCTGTGAGGAAGAGCCGAGACTCCCGGGTCAAATCATGAATGAGACAATAGGAAAAAAAAGAGAAACAGATAAAGAGGCGGAGTTGAGAGCATGGGGATGGTGGTGGGTGGGGGGGGGGGGTTGCTTTTCAGGCTAATTTCAGCTGCATGGGGGAAGGAGGCCATCTGATCGGCTTATCCTGTCGTCACTCTGATGTGTGTTTGTGCTCCAGTTCTCAAGATTGTTTCATATTCCACACCGTTACAGACGTAGCCGCAGGCTGTCGTTTCTCTACGAAGGAGTAGTGGTGAAGAAAATAAAAGAGGCAGGAGTTCGGGTACTGGCTGAGAAAGAAGAGTTGTTGGTTTTATGTCGGTATTTCACATACAGTACAGTGTACCACCACATACTGTAGAAGAATGACATCATTACTTGTATGTGCTGTATACCTAATTGTATGCACATATCATTTCTTTATATTAAGCAAAATTAAATGATGCAGATTAAATGAAAGAAATGGGAACAAATGTTTTACTGTGACAGGACACAAAGTGCCTACAATTTAAAATCTGGTTGTTTATGTAAGGACCTCAGCAGCGACCTCATTTCCCCTCTCGTCTGTTCCCACAACTCAACATTCAGCATCACCAGTATGCTAATCACCAGCCTGATCATCTGTCATCATCTGCACCTGTTTCTCACTGGTTCATGCCTTCAGTTAAATGTGTTCTATGCTTGAGTGATTCAGAGGTCACTGTGTGGTTTAACAAACAAAAAGATTCCTCTGGAACTGCTCAGGTACAGGGACCGGACTGAAAATGAAAGTCAGAAATCAGATCGAAAAAAGCCCTTCAGGAAGCCCGGAGAACTATTTCTCAAGACTGTTTTAAAAATACAAGAAAGGCTGGCTCTTTGGAAGCAAGATAGGAAAAGAATCAGGGATGGTGCAATACTTTAGCTGTGTATTATTTAGCCAGAGGCGTACAGTACAAAGGTGTAGTGGTTAGCACCGTCGCCTTGCACCTCCAGGGTCTGGGTTCGACTCCCGGTCAGGCTCAATTCCCATCTCTGTTTGCATGTTCTCCGCGTGTTTGGTAGGTTTCCTCTGGCGGGAACCTGGGTGGGAGTCAAACCTGGAACCTGGAGGTACAAGACGACAGTGTTAACCACTAAGCCACCATTCCGCCCACTATCTACTGTATACACAAACGTCGTAAAGCGTATTAAACTCCTGAAGCTGTATTAACAAAGATTATTCCGTATTAGTTCATTGTTTAATGCGTAATGTTAAAGTAGAACAGAGAGATGGGATTTTAGGGGGAAAATGGATGTCAGAGGTCACTATCGATCTGAGGTTGATTAAAATTTTTAAAGTTTTGTGCACACCACTATGATAGAATTTCTGGAAGAAAAAAAATATTCTGAAAAAAACTAAATGCTAAATGTTTGCATTTTTTTTTTTTTTTTTTGCTGAGCTTTTTCTAGTCTCATATCCATCCAATTAAATGCTATCTACTGTCCCACAATCTGCCAGGGGTTGGATCTTGCTTGACAGTAGTAGCTTATTATGGTACGGTATATTCATGATTTTTTGGATTTGGCGGTAGAAAAAAAAAAAAAAAGAATGGCTGTTGTTTGTTCCTTTCAAAGAAGGTGGTACTGTATTTGTGCGAGTCATTGGTTATGTGGCATGTGCTTTTCCCAACTTGTATCAAGATTTCATCCTTATTCAGAGTATAACATTTGTCACGTATACTTTACATAACTGCACAGTCAGATTCTTTCGTCACATTTCCTATTGTATCTGGGGTCAGAGGACAGGGTCGAGCATGATCCATCGCCCCTTGGAGCAGATATGGGAATTAAGGGCCGTGAGCAAGGGCCCAATAGGGGAACTCGGGCTTGAATCAGTGAATAACTCAGTGCCTTAACCCCCTGAGATACCACTACCCCCAGTATTTAATGCACAAAAACATGGACACTTCATCATGCTATAAATTTGACAAGCTTAAATGTCGATATGTCGATTGATCCATAATGGATGTGTATGCGTACTGTATGCTATGCATGCAGAGACACACACATACTGTAGCTACACGCACCTACTGTATGAGTCCTCAGCCTCTTATATCAGTGTGTGTGTGTGTGTGTGTGTGTGTGTGTGTGTGTGTGTGTGTGTGTGTGTGTGTGTGTGTGAATGATGGTGGAAGATTGCACGATAAAGTGTGACTGCGATGCCGAGGAAGAGCCAGGTTTCTGAGTTTTCCCTCAGGCACTGCTGTGGGCAGCTCATCACGGGGGGCTTCTCCTCAGGGAGCCAACACATCACACAGACTCATTAGAGAGCTCTCAGCTCTCGCTAGGAGAGGAACAGGTCTCTCTCTCTCTATCTCTCTCTCTCTCGCTCTGCTCTTTTCTTTCAGATGCTGACAGGAGATGTTCACCTCATCCATTCTTCGCCTCACGCTCACCCCTACGCTATTTATTGTTCTTTTTATGGGCCCTTCGGAAGATATTAGCATCTGGCCTGTTTTACAGCATTGGATGTGACAGATTTTTTTAGTGTTATACAAGGCAGGACTCTCGGTGTCGGTTTGTTCCCTGAGGTACATTTTGTGCCCATCACTGAACCATGAAACAGCCCGTACATAAGCAGAAGCATCATAAGTTTTTAAAAATGTTGTGATTTATTTTCCGATCTAAAGGGCTTTCTTAGTGAGGCAAGCTATTAAAAAGGTCGTATTTGGGAAACATTAGTTACAGTGAGTCTTTGATTTATTTGCAAAGAAGTAAAGCGGAAATTTGGTAAATAGTTTTTTTTTTTTCTTTGTTTTTTTCCGGAATTTAGTTGGTACCTGGTTTCTAGAGCGTACTGTACAGTGGGTGGGGCGTTCAAGTCAACCCAGGACTTTTGAATGAAAGCGTAAAACCGATTGACAATTGCAGCAAACTTCGAGCACAGTACGGTGATGAGCCTCTTAGCCGCAATTAAACTATGAGAAGGTTTCAAAGAAGGCCGTACTGTACGTCCGTGAATGTTGATCTCGGCTGACTGCGGTCGTCCAGCGAGAGGAACACTGATTCTTAAAAAACAAAACAAACAAAAAAAAACAACGGACAACTTGTCTGTCTGTGGGAACTGTACACACAATAATTCACCAACACCACTTGCACTCGAGTTACTGCCACAATTTCACAGGTTTAAAGGAGTTCCTGCGAGGCCAGCATTTCAGACGTGAAGCAGGCAGTCCGATCATGACGCTGGTGTACTGAGAAAACTTTCTACCTTGATGGTATCCAAGTACTAGTGAAACATTGGGACGAGTGCATTAGTGTAGCAGGGGATTATATCGAGAAATAAGGGGAGTTTTTAATCTCATAACGGTGTGTTCTGTTATTCTGCGCAATCAAAAGTCCCGGTTTGACTTGAACGACCCTTATACATGTTATTGGGAAGTATAGCCACTGCAATTCAGCTGGAAGTTATTTCAACATCTTCAACATAACAATGTTAGTGTGTTAGGGACTGCTGGGTTTGTGCATTCTTGGTAGAGCAACTAAAATACTAATGAAGAAGAGACTGTAACATGACTGGACTCATTTAGATAATTAAGAAGTTGAATGTGAAATTCTTCTCACATTTAAAAAAAAAATGGTGGTAATATTATTTATTAATTATAAACTGACACGGTCAAGGGTTCGATTCCACGTCTCGGGTCTGCGTGCATGGAGTTTTTGCATGTTCTCCAAGTGCTCAGTGCGTTTCCTCCGGGTCTTCCAGTTTCCTCCCACAGTCCAAAGACATGCAGATTAGGCTAACTGGCATTTCCAAATTCCCCACAGTTGTGAGTGAGTGTGTGCTTGTGTGGCCTGTGATGAATTGTCACCTCGTCCAGGGTGCACCCAGCAAGTCCCCTGGGATAGCCTCCGGGCTTCCCGCAGCCCCGTACAGGACAAGCTGTCTAAAAGATGAACGAGAGTGAGAGAGAATTATAAACTGACTTGATATAAAAATTTTATACTTAATTTAAAAGTATCAAAGATGAATTTTTAATGGTAATGCATTTTATTAATGCGGCACTGTTTTGCGAGCTATTTGTTAGCTCCGTACTATATGACTCCCACCCCCCTGACCTACACACATATACAGTACACACGTACACGCAAACACACCCCCAAGGTCTTCCGTTACCTCATTTTTTTTTCCGAGGTGACACTTCATTAGCTGAACAACCCCATTAGGTATTGCTTTTCCAATGAAATTAACTTCCTCATGAACAACAGAGAAGCCATGACTAGACCAAAATAAATCCAAAAAAATAAGGCGAGGCATAAGCGAGCGAGGGATGGAGACAGAAAGATCAGAGAGAGAGAGAGAGACTTGAGGCTTTCCACACTCTCGGCATTACAAATCGTTCACCTGGACTCGGAGTAACTCGCTTGATAATTGCCGTATAAAAAACACACACACACACACACACACACTTCATCCGAGCTCCTTAGTCCGGTTTCGTTGCAGTAAAACAATACGCAGTGAATTATTTAATAACCTCTCACTCCTTATGCGCTGTCAACATCTCTGTTTTCAACATGTCCTATAGTCCTACAGTAGTCATGACATTTACAGTACTGTATACTGTATCATGAGAACTACGAGATTATTAGTCCCTGTATTGAGAGAGAAATTACACCAACACACACACACACACACACACACACACACACACACACACACACACACACACACACACACCCACACACACCCACACACACACACACCACACACACACACACACACACACACACACACACACACACACACACACACACACACACACACACACACACACACACACACAGACACACACACACACACACACACACGACCACAGGAATATATGTAATATAGAAAAATCCAAACGATGTATTGACTTGACTGCGTCCTCAGCGCCTGACTCGGGTTTGATCGCGTAGTCGCGGCTTGCACAGGATTTACGTAAGGCCTTTGTTTCGCATTCGAAAGGTGTTTTATGCAAAAAGGTCAGCGGGAAAATACGCGGCGGTGTTCTGTATGCTGGAGGGTTTTCAACACCTCTGAATAATTTGTGCTGTAGAACTCTTCATCACGGCCATGAGGTATCAACACCAAGAGTAAAAGATTTTTAGATCCTAATTAATAAAAGTAACTGATATCTGATAACTGATATTTCTTTCCTCTAATATCCCAGTATTTGCTGTATCCTCTTATTCCTCTTCCTCCTTCTTCTGAGGCGTTTCAATTTAATGCTAGGACGTATGGCCTAGATTCTTTCCGTCACAGCCATTTTCCTTCTTTTTTTTTTTTTTTATTTGGTTAAAGAAGAATATGTATTTCCTATACTATACAGTAGCACTTAATATCAATAATAAACGTTTCATTTTTTGTCCGGTTAAACATATAAAATCAATTTAGAAATCTACCCTGAATAGGATTTTAGTAACTGCATTAAAAAAAAAGAAAACCTTTGAACGTATACCATAAAACAGAGAGGGTATCTGTGGATTTCATCATCATTTGCTCATCTCGTTTTAATTCAGTTCAGCAACGCACACGAGACGCAGCTACAGGACCGACATGCAGCATACAGATTAACTGTATTGAACAGTAAGGGTTGCTGATAAGGTTGCAAGATGTTACACACACACATGCACGTGGGCATGCTCACGTGCACACTCGCGCGCGCGCGCACACACACACACACACACACACACACACACACACACACACACACACACACACACACACACACTTTATAGAATTAGCTGACAGAGATTAGTACACAGACTTCCTTTTCTGTCACTTTCTTTCACACTGACCATCCTTCCATCCACCCTTCTGTCCTTCTGTCCACATTTTCTGCCTGACTTCTTTCTGGATTTCTTTTCTGTTTTCCATCCTAATTCTTTACACCTAAAAAAAACTGCAATTAATTTTGTGTACGAACACATTTTCATTCCATCTCCCTCCCTCCCATCCATGTTTTCCTCTTGCTTGCTTCCTTCCTTTTCCTTACTTGCTTTAAACTGACTTTTTTTTTTTCTTTTTTTACTTTTCTTTCTCCCAATGCTTCCTTAAAGAATTGAAACACATCTTATTATCCTCCTTCTTTCCTTCCTTCCCTTAAACTTAATTTACTCTTTCTCTATCTCGTATTTAATGGTTCCTCCTCTTCCATTCTTCTTCCTTTTTTTATTTTTACCCTTCATTTAACTTAAATAATTTTTTTTTCTTTTTTCTATTCTTTGTTTGTGCCTTTCTTCCTTCCCTATCCCTCACGTTTCTTTCTTTGTCTTTCCTTTTTTAAAAAAAATTCATTTACATTTAGGCATTTGGCAGACACCAGGGTGACCTACAGTCGTGGCCAAAAGTTTTGAGAATGACATAAATATTGGAAATTGGAAATGATGCTGCTTATGTTTGTATAATAGCAATTTGCATATACTCCAGAATGTTATGAAGAGTGATCAGATGAATTGCATAGTCCTTCTTTGCCATGAAAATTAACTTATTTCCGAAAAAAAAACTTTCCACTGCATTTCATTGCTGTCATTAAAGGACCTGCTGAGATCATTTCAGTAATCGTCTTGTTAACTCAGGTGAGAATGTTGAGGAGCACAAGGCTGGAGATCATTATGTCAGGCTGATTGGGTTAGAATGGCAGACTTGACATGTTAAAAGGAGGGTGATGCTTGAAATCATTGTTCTTTCATTGTTAACCATGGTGACCTGCAAAGAAACTCGTGCAGCCATCATTGCGTTGCATAACAATGGCTTCACAGGCAAGGATATTGTGACTACTAAGATTGCACCTAAATCAACAATTTATAGGATCATCAAGAACTTCAAGGAAAGAGTTAATTATTTTTAAGAAGGCTTCAGGGCGTCCAAGAAAGTCCAGCAAGCGCCATGATCGTCTCCTAAAGAGGATTCAGCTGCAGGATCGGAGTGTCACCAGTGCAAAGCTGCTCAGGAATGGCAGCAGGCAGGTGTGAGCGCATCTGCATGCACAGTGAGGCCAAGACTTTTGGAAGATGGCCTGGTGTCAAGAAGGGCAGCAAAGAAGCCACTTCTCTCCAAAAACAACATCAAGGACAGATTGATCTTCTGCAAAAAGTATGCCGAATGGACTGCTGAGTACGATGATGAAGCCTTTTTCCGATTCTTTGGGGCATCTGGAAAAAGGCTTGTCCGGAGAGGAAAAGGTGACGCTACCATCAGTCCTGTGTCATGCCAACAGTAAAGCATCCTGAAACCATTCATGTGTGGGGTTGCTTCTCATCCAAGGGAGTGGGCTCACTCACAATTTTGCCCAAAATTTGCCAGAGCCATGAATAAAGAATGGTACCAAAACACCCTCCAACAGCAACTTCTTCCAACAATCCAACAACAGTTTGGTGAAGAACAATGCATTTTCCAGCACGATGGAGCACCGTGCCATAAGGCAAAAGTGAGAACTAAGTGGCTCGGAGACCAAAACGTTGAAATTTTGGGTCCATGGCCGGGAAACAGCGCAGATCTTAATCCCATTGAGAACTTGTGGTCAATCCTCAAGAGGCAGGTGGACAAACAAAAACCCACTAATTCTGGCAAACTCCAAGAAGTGATTATGAAAGAATGGGTTGCTATCAGTCAGGATTTGGCCCAGAAGTTGATTGAGAGCAGCCCAGTCGAACTGCAGAGGTCCTGAAAAAGAAGCGCCAACACTGCAAATACTGACTCTTTGCATAAATGTCATGTAATTCAAGTCAAGTCAAGTCAAGTAGGCTTTTATTGTCATTCCAACCATATACAGTTAGTACACAGTGAAACGAAACAACGTTCCCCCAGGACCAGGGTGCTACATACATGTAACAACATAAATGTACAACATAAATTTTACATTTTTAAGTTACTCTAAAAGAAGAACTATCAATATCTATACAAAAAAATACAAAAATAGACAAAGTGCACGTGCAAATGTGCAAACAAAGTGGTACATGACAGACACAACAATGTAAGACATAACAGTACTTTTTTGATGAAGGATGAATTGAGGTAGTGGGAAGAGCAGCAGTAAACAGTTTACAATTTTGACAGAAGTATTGTGTGCAAATAGCAATAAATAGCAATTTAAATATTGTGCAAAAAATTGCAAGGAGCAGCACAGGTATGTAGGTATGAGCAGATTGGGATGGGTGTGCATCAGTGTGATTGTGCATGTGTGTTTATCAGTTCAGTCTAGATGTTATTTAGTTCGTCTGAGTGATTTGTGTGTGTGTATGTGTGTGTGTGTGTGTGTGTGTGTGTGTGTGTGTATGTGTGTGTGTGTGTGTGTGTGTCAGGTATCAGTCCAGTCCTTTTGTGTTTAGGAGACGAATGGCTTGCGGATAAAAACTGTTACTCAGTCTGGATGTGAGTGCCCGAATGCTTCGGTACCTTTTTCCAGATGGCAGGAGGGTGAAGAGTGTGTGTGAGGGGTGTGTCCGGTCAGCCACAATGCTGGTGGCTTTGCGGATGCAGCGTGTGGTGTAAAGGTCTTCGATAGAAGGGAGAGAGACCCCAATGATCTTCTCAGCTGTCCTCACTATCCGCTGTAGGGTCTTGCGGTCTGACACGGTACAATTCCCAAACCAGACAGTGATGCAGCTGCTCAGGATGCTCTCGATGGTTCCTCTATAGAAGGTGGTGAGGATCGGTGATGGAAGCTGGACCTTTCTCAGCCTTCTCAGGAAGAAAAGACGTTGTTGGGCTTTCTTATGCAGAGAGCTGGTGTTGAGGGACCAGGAGAGGTTCTCCTCCAGGTGGACGCCCAGGAATTTTGTGCTCTTGACGATCTCCACAGAAGAGCCGTCGATGCTGAGCGGAGAGTGTTCGCTCCGAGTCCTCCTAAAGTCAACAACCATCTCTTTTGTCTTTTCGACGTTCAGAGCCAGGTTGTTGTCTTTACACCAGTCCGTTAGCCTCAGCACTTCCTCTCTGTACGCCGACTCGTCGTTCTTGCTGATGAGACCCACCACGGTCGTGTCATCAGCGAACTTGATGATATGATTGGAGCTGTGTGTCGCTACACAATCATGAGTCAGCAGTGTGAACAGCAGGGGGCTGAGCACGCAGCCCTGGGGGGCCCCAGTACTCAGTGTGGTGGTGCTGGAGGTGTAGCTCCCGATCCGCACTGCTTGAGGTCTTTCGGTCAGAAAGTCCAGAATCCAGTTGCAGAGGGAGGTGTTCAGGCCCAACAAGCTCAGCTTCCCGATCAGGTGTTGGGGGATGATTGTATTGAATGCTGAACTGAAGTCTATGTACAGCATTCTGGCGTAAGTGTCTTTCTTTTCAAGATGTGACAGTGCCAGGTGGAGTGTGGTGGAGATGGCATCGTCCGTTGAACGGTTTGGACGATATGCGAACTGCAGGGGGTCCATTGAGGGGGGCAGCAGGGCTTTGATGTGTCTCATGACAAGCCTTTCGAAGCACTTCATGATGATGGGTGTTAGTGCAACAGGGCGGTAGTCATTGAGACAGGACACAGAAGACTTCTTCGGCACGGGGACGATGGTGGTAGACTTAAAACATGTGGGAACGACGGCGCTGCTCAGAGAGATGTTGAATATGTCGGTGAGAACACCTGCCAGCTGTTCTGCGCATTCTCTGAGCACTCTGCCTGTGATGTTGTCTGGTCCAGCAGCTTTACGTGGGTTGACTCTGCGTAGAGTTTTCCTCACATCAGTCGTGGTGAGACACAGCACCATTTATGGACATAATTGTCCATAAAAGCCTTTGAAACATATGAAGTGCTTGTAATTATATTTCAGTACATCACGGAAACAACTGAAACAAAGATCTAAAAGCAGTTTAGCAGCAAACTTTGTGAAAACTAATATTTGTGTCATTCTCAAAACTTTTAGCCACGACTGTACATATCATATGATCTCACATGTAAGAGTATCTGAGCAGTTGAGGGTTAAGGACCTCGCTCAAGGGCCCAGCAGTGGCAATTTGGTGGTCATGGAGTTTGAACCTGGGACCTTCTGAACCACAGTCCAATGTCTTAATCACTGAGCTTCCCCTGATCCATAATTACTTCTTCATTTCTTACCTAGAAAAATACATCTTCTTTTCTTTCCTTGTTTTTTCTTTTTTGAATTTTTGGAACCAACTTAAGTAATATTGTCTTGTCTTTCTTTATTTTTTCATTTTCCTATTTCTCCATTTCCTCCATCCCTCCTGCCCTCCTTATCTTCAAAGCTTGTAACTATGTTCTTTGATGCTTACACAGCATAAAGAAAACCTTTGCGTTTATGTAACCCTTCATTCTCTCGCTCTTTCTCCCTGTCGGCAGTATAAACAGGTGGAGCAGTACATGTCCTTCCACAAGCTGCCAGCAGACATGCGTCAGAGGATCCACGATTACTACGAGCACCGTTACCAGGGCAAGATGTTTGATGAGGAGAGCATCCTGGGGGAGCTGAACGAGCCGCTCCGGGAGGTGAGCACAAACAAAAAAAAATTTATAAAAGAATTACAATTTAAATCAAATAATAAAAAATATATATATATATGTGAATGTGATCAGACTGGTTTGAAAGGTTTAAGGATTTCCGATTAGCAAATTCGATAAATTGTGTAATTCCTTTTAATTTCATATAAGGCATTGAAATAATCTCTTTAAATTGAACCATATAAACAGAAAATGTCACAAGTGTGTCACTTTACAAAGCCTGTAATTACATAGACTAGTCATATCTATTTTTTTTTTATTTACTTTTTTTTTTTTTTTTAACGAAAGAACCAGATCAGTTAACCAGACATGGAGAAAATAAGCTTTTATTAAGATCATGATGATGTTTGAATGAAATGCTCAAAGCAACTATTGTCCAGTTAAACAAGTAACAAGTAACAGTTTTGGTCAGAAGTTTACATACAGTACACCGCTAATGTCACGTAGAAAACGGGCTTTAAGTTATTCTGTTGAACTGGTCTTTTCTTTGGCAGGAGGATTTTATAACATGTATATATATATATATTTTTTTTTTTAAATGAGCACAAAGATGAGTATTTGAAGGACAAAGTTTTTTTGCCATTAACACGGGGTGAAAAAAATAAACACGCCAGCTTATATGATTAATTCTGTAAGAAAGGTCTCAAACTGCCTTTTAATTTGCCAAAAGCAAGGTCTCCCAACTTCCTGTTAGTGATCATGATTGACTCCAGCTGGTGACTTCTCCTTGCCAAGATAAAAACAGTTTAGCAGTTTGGCAGCACTCATTGGATTGACCAACACACAGTACAACGGAAAGGCACTCAGTGCAGATATGAGAAAGAGGAGGGGAGATTTAATGTACACAAGTTCATAATGACTCTTTGTGCCAATTCTAAACAACTGCAAGATCAGTTCAAACAATTCAATTAATTCAAATCGAGATTTCTCTTGAATGACATTTACAGATTGATATTTACAGAAGACGTCAAGCACAGGACGGTGATGAGACTCTTAGCCACGGTAAAACTTTTCAATGGCGCGAAAACATTTAAAGAATGGCGACCCTATGGAAACGCCTGATCTTAAAAAAAATGACAGCTAACTGATGCTCACCAACTTGCAGAAGAGACGTATATGACTGTGGGAACTGTATACAAAATCATCAGCTATTGCCACATATTCTGTACCGTCTCTCCCCGATCCAAGCAATTCTCAAATGTTTGGGCCATTAACGGAGTTCCTGGGAGGCCAGAGTTTCAGGCGTGAAGCAGACAGTCCAATCATGGCTCCTGTGTACTGAGAAAACTTTCTGTCTTGATGCTACCCAAACACTAGTGTTCCAGTCCCAGTTAGACTTGTACGCCCATTGTACAAGTTATTGAAAGGTGTAACCACTTTGACACGGTCTGGAAGAAAACTCAAGCTGTCACCCTCAGCTGAGAATACGATTCGCATCACAGTGGACAGAAAGGCTGAAGTCCAAGAAAGAACCCCTGACATCTTGAAGCTCGATTTGAGTTTGTAGCTGACCACATGGGCAATAAAAAAAAAGCCTTCTGGATTGAATTTTTGATGGAATCAAGTCTATGTTTGTAGGAGTAAAGGCATTCAACCCCAAGAGCACTGCACCAACTGTTAAGCATCAGGGACTGAGGCTGTTTTGCTGCCAATGGAACTGCTGCATTGCCAAAGTGGATAAAATAATGAGGACTACCACCTCAAATCATCAGCTAGACAGTTGCAACATGGATGAAATTAAGTGTTACTACAGGACAGTTACCGCAAACACACAGCAAGGCTGGTTGTGGAATAGATCAAGCAGGCTAGCTTAAAGCTTCTGAAGTCTAAATCCTAGAGAAAATCTTTAGACTGTGCTTAAAACTTGTGCCAGGAAATCAACAAATTGAACTGGTCACTATTAATTCTGCCAAGAAGAGCGGTCAAAAATTCCGACTATAATTCCGACAGAAGCTTGTTGATGGCAACCAAAGATATCTGCTAAAGGTGAAATTTGCTATGAGGCATTCGGCCAAAATGTAGGTGCGTTTTTTCTTTTTAATCCTGTGTTGATTTCAGATTATTATCTGCCTCAGAACAGACCAGTTCCAAAAAAATAAATAAAATTCAAGCCATTCATGTTTAAAATGAGGGTATGTGAACTTCTTCCTGAACTGTTAATGCGTCTCCTATTGCATGTATACCAGCTCAGCTCAGTGATATTTAGCTTCTTTAGCTATTTATCTTCTAGTTCAGACATTTATCACTTTCACACCTTTGCTGTAGTGAAAAAAAAACAACAACAACAACAAAAAAGTCTTAACAACAGCCACAGCAGATGATAGGTTTATCTTTTTAGCTTGGTACATTTGATCATAGCCAGAGTGAATGCTAAAAATGCATTGCACTGTATTAAATTGATTTAAAATGGCTCTTCTGTCACAGTATAGCTGACACGATACCATTTTAACGGATTACGCGTTTTTCAGGAAATAATCAACTTCAATTGCCGAAAGCTTGTGGCATCGATGCCTCTGTTTGCCAACGCTGATCCGAATTTTGTGACGTCGATGCTGACGAAGCTGCGCTTTGAGGTTTTTCAGCCTGGTGACTACATCATCCGAGAGGGAACCATTGGAAAAAAGATGTACTTCATACAGCATGGAGTTGTTAGTGTGCTCACTAAAGGGAACAAGGAAACCAAGCTGTCAGATGGGTCCTACTTTGGAGGTAATGGAGCTGTAGCTCCAAAAGCAATCTCATATGCTCTCAAATGTATACACACACTGACAAATATACACGCATCACTCAGCAGGGCAAAACCTCTTTCTGCTAGCATGAAGGTATTGTTGCAAATAAGCACGCAAGGAAGATGTGTAGCTCATATGAAGAATGAAGATGTTATATAGTTATTTTTCTGTCATTGAACTATGAAGTGTAAGTAACATATAATGAGTATAAAATAGCATCTATTTTATTTCTGATGAATATAGAGCAAATCATGTTTATTAGACCGTTTTGAGGATTTCAGATTCATGAGGAATTGAAATAGTCTTTAGTAGTAATATTCACCAATCCTAGTTGATATTGAGACCAAATGTCTAAAGCTATGTCAGTATTAACACAGATAAAGCTTCTCCTATTCGAGTTGGGTTATACCAATGATTAGTTATGCAGGTGTTTATTATCGTTTTATAAAAAAATAAAAATAAAAAAAAGGTAAAATTTTGTATTAGATTTTTGGGACACTTAATATTTTTTAAACAGATCTCAAATGTCAGAATTTGTCCAAAAAAATAAAAATAAAAGTTTATTTGCTTAAATGGCTGAGATGTCACTTTATGGTAAAAGTATCAATACATTTGTAAATAATCCTTAAAAATTCTAAAAAATATATACAAAAAAGGAAATGTTTGTGTGCAATAGGATGACTTATTTTGAGCATTAGAGTCACTTTATTTCTAATGATATGATACAAATCAACTAAAATGCATACTATTTAAAGGCACTGTGAGATCTAATTTAGCCAACCTTAACCAAGTGGTAGAGTTGGCTTAATCGGGTTAAGTTCGACACATTTATTTACAATAGAATACAATATAGTCACCGAAAATGTGTTCTAACAAAAAGTTGAGCAGAATGTTAAAGAATTAAAATGACCAGGGTGTATTTCACACCTCCACGGTTGCCACTTTTTTTGCAGTACTTTCTAGAACCACGCTTTTAAACATAAGCCATGTGGCTTTAAGGTCTAAGAAAAGTCTACAATAGCAAAAAAAAAAAAAAAAAAATTAGATGTTGTATCCTTCATTTGACTTTATGTGAAAAATTACCATTTTTTCTGAACCATACAATTAATTAATAATGTCATAGTTATGTATTATGCATTTGCCTTAAATCACTTTCTATTATATTCTAGCATATTAACATACTGTACAGAAACATGCATTTCAGAATGACGTGTTGGTGGGTGGCACATACATAACTCAACTCTGCCATTTGTTCGCAAATTAAATATTGCAGTCATAAAATATGACCCACACTACTGTTCAAAAGTCTTGAGTCACCCCTGATTCTTTTCACATTTTGCTTCCAAAGAGACAGACTTTCTTGTATTTTTAATGTTGTCTTCAGGAAACCACTAAGTGGTAGGGGAGAATATGCAAACTCCACGGACACAGACCCCGAGGTGGGAATCGAACCCTTGTCCCTGGAGGTGCAAGGTGATAGGTCTAAGCACTACACCACCATGCCACCTAGTTTAATATGAATAAATGAGGGGTGGCTCAAGACTTTTGCACAGTACTTCATATTTCCCATATTTTGCATGAAGTCACATTTTGCCATATAGTGGCAACACTACCGTACGTCCATCACATTTCCTTGGTATTTTAGCAGTTTTCCGCTCATTACTTCAAACTCAGGTTTCAGATGAATGTGAGAGATCGATTCCCTATTTTGAAATTCTACTGCAAAAAGTGGCTAACGCCTCCTACTTCCGTTTACTGAAACAGAGAATGTTGTTAAAGTCATTTGAGGGCTTCTCAGTTTCTCTTAGCATCCTTTATATTTTTCATTTTTACATTTTTATACATTTTTGAACTGTCTGAGAGAAATGCTGCAGGCTTTCAGTGTTAAATTTTAGAAGAAAAGTGTAAAACATATGCTAAGATTGTAAAGAGCTAAAGTCATTAACTTTCACAACAAAAGCTTTGAATTGATATTGTATGATTTGCCTCTGCATACACATTTACATGAGTGTGTAATGGAAATCCGAAATGAATGCACAGGGTCAAAGGTCAGCCTCCCCCCCCCCCCCCCCCCCCCCTCTCATGATTAATGTGATTTAGTCACAATATAGACATAATGGCATTTTGTTCACACAGTGTCAGTATATGGTTCAGGCTACTATGTTAAGGTAATGAGTAAAGCCACCGGTCCGCTATTAATTTTGGCTAATGTTCATCATGTAAGCCCCCTGGCCTCACTCTTGGGGAACCCCACGCATAATTACAAAGAGCGGGCAAGCAATACATCTTTGAGTACGCCACAATTAATGAAATCCACACTTCAGACCTGCAGCGGGGGGGTGGGGGGGGGGAATTTAGGGCTTCCATCACCTTGACCAGGAACCTACAGTATGATACAGTAATGTCAATGTTTGCATAGGGAAAGTTTCTGTGAGTCGTTCTATAATTTGGGTTACATTTCATGAATAACAATATACAGTATTCACAAAGAACAAATAATGGTTCAAGTTAGTAAATTCCTTCAGGGTAACATATTGTAAAGGTTTTTTTTGAATGATGGTTTTACTACTTATGAAGCATATAAAGCATAGGATGCACATAATGTAATATTATAACATGCTTTCTTTTAATATTAAATTATATTATATTAAAAAGATGTGAATATTTTAAATAAATCATCGATAGACATATTAAGCATATTTTCTTTCATGTGCAGCTCTGAGCTGTTTGCTTTTATGCAAAAACAGAGGGATAAAGTTACCCAACTGCAATGTGAAAAACTGGTGGAGAGCGTGCCAAAACACATAAAAGCTATAATTGCAAATCGAGGTTATTCCACCAAATACTGATTTCTTAATGTTATTTAGCCAAAGCTAATCATTTGCATTTTATGTTATTTAAGTTATTAAAGCTCTGCAGATACTGCATGATCTTGGGTTATTTTTGATGTGTTGTGATGTTGTCATTTCCATTAAATATACACACTAAATAACAATAGTTACAGTTAAACCTTTTATTGCAAGCATAATTCTTTCCGGAAGCATGCTTGTATATCAAAGCACTTGTATATCAAAGCAAATTTCCTCATAATTGATTTGTTCCACAACACAAAAATATTCATATAAAATTATTAATACAAAATGTAAAGTAAAAATAAAACAAATTAAGGGAACATGAGAAGGAGAAAAGGAGGGAGGGGGCTACTGTGTAGGACACACACAGGCACATGTGCAAACAAACACACACACAAACACAGATTTTAACAGAAACACTACTCTGTCGGGAAACTTCTTTAGCAAGGAACCTATCTAATGTTATTCACTCACGCGCACACACACTAACGGAATCTCTGCTCTTTGATAGAGAGTGACTCTGGATCTTTAGCAAGTTCTTTTGCTTTATGCACGCCCATATACGTTATCACATAATGTTATAATAAATAGTACACGTGCATACGGATGTTGACGCACCGAGACTGTGCATATTGTATATATGTCAAATTTTTAAATAATATTTAAATAATAGTACATATTATGCAGCATAAATAGTTTTAGATTTTTTTTGTAAAAAGTAAATTAATGACTCATGCCATCATAAACTTTGGGATTTGTAATTATTTCTCAACTGCATTATACAGCAGATTATATAGGAGTTTAATATTCAGGCTGATGCGATGGCTGAATATCTGTTATCGGGCAGCGTTTCCTGGCACTAGTGCAGCGCTGGGAGAGCGGGAACCATTGGGAGTTAATGACAAACAGGAATTAGTCACTCATGAAATTAATTTGTGTGTGTGGAGGGGGGCAGGTGTTAAACAGGGCTGCTGAGCTCTCCCAGTGACCCTCTATTCCGTGAATAAGGAACTGAGGAAGATGTTGAAATGAGATACATATTTAAAATGCACAATGACGGTAGATCTGAGCACCTCCACGTTAGCTTGGGTCATGGTGTGTATGTTGGTACATGTAGGTTGGAAAACTGGACGTGGAAAATTTGCTATCACCTTTTTCGATCTTTAAAAAAAATTTTTTTAATCATATTTCATGTAACTTGAGGTTTGAAAAGGCATTTTGACTATAATGGCTGGGTTGAGAAGAAATCAGCTACAGCTTTCTTTCTTCTTTTGTGTTTTTTTCACTTAGAACTGTTAAAGATATTGTTGTTTGTGAAAATTCATGTAACGTGTTTAAACAAAAACAAGTGGCAGTGTTGGCTCAGGTGGTTGAGGCTCTGGGTTACGGATTGGTGGGTCGGGGTTTGAGCTCTGCCCTTGACAGGTTGCCACTGTCGGGCCCTTTGGCAAGGCCCTTAACCTTCTCTGTCTTTTTGGTTCTCTTGTACCCCTAGGGAGGGTTTTGCTTCTTGGCATGTGGCTCTGGAGGGCCTCTAGAGGTGTCCTGTGGTGTCTATCGGCAGGATGTTGGCAGTGGATCCTTTGAGTGATAAGGGTTGCGCAGTGGGGCCTCCATGGGCTGGACTTGTTTGTACACCACAGCCCATGGATTGGCATTTTGGGAGTTTGGGGGCCAGGTCAACAGCATTGGCTTCTTTGTCTACTGGGCCCCATGTGCACCAGGATGTGGTGTACTGGGTGTCCTGGTTCTCTCATGGCCTGCATTTACTTTTTTCAATAATTTGTGCTGCACCTCTCTGTGGGATTGGACCGGACAGACTGGCCGCACATGGACAAGGGTAAATCTTGGGAGTGCAAGATCCTGACACTAGTTTACTGGTGTATAGTTGGTGATGAATGTTGTATAGTTCCCCTGGTGGTGGTGTTGTTATTGTAGCTCATCGGTGCATAATACCCAACCACTGAGATGCAGTGCCAGTCCCAAGCCTGGAAAAAAGGTGGGTTGTAACTGGGTTGACCATCCTGTGTAAAACCTTTGCCAAATCATTGCAGATCAAAAGATCCCACGGGGATCCCCGGGAGACCCTGGGAAAGAGGGGAAAAGCCCAAGAAAACACAAATTTAACACAAAATGGGGTGTGAAGGACAAAAACCTACTCCATTTATACAAACTGACCATAAATGCATTTAACATTCATTAAAAGAAAACAAAACAAAAAAAAACATTTACTTGGCATGCTGGAGGCTAATCCTTCTCTCAAACTGTTGCCACAAAGATTGAAGACCATATATGTCTAAAATAGCGTATAAGGTAGTTTCCAAGTGGAAGAATTCAAACAGCCTTTCAGTGCCATGACCCGAACCACACTGAACATCTCTGGTATGAACTGGAACACTGATTGCACCCCAGGCCTCCTCACCTACTGTAGCGGCAGTTCCTGGCCTCATTAATGCTCTCGTGGCTGAATGAGCACACATCCCCATAGCCATGCTCCAAAATCTAGCAGAAAGCCTTCTCAGAAGAGTGGGGGATATTACAAGAGCAACGGGAGACTACTGTTAATCTGGAATGTGAATTATTGTGTTTTTAAAAATCCTGCACAAGACTAATATCATGTCGCAGTTTTGTTGTGTTTGTGTCCGGTTCCACATCCGCTCGACTCGGAAGAGTAAAGATCGAATGTGTTTCTCTCAAATCGGTGTTGTCATCTCTTGTCTCGTCTAATGTGATTGCAGCCATGTCACCCTCACCAAAGTGCAGTTAATCTGTGTCGAACTGGAGTCTGTTAGAGAGCTTTGCTATCAGGATGTGTTTGTGAGCGTGTTTGTGTGCATGTGTGTGAGAAGGTGTGATCCAGACCAAGATACTGTCTACCAAACAGCAGCTGTTACTTCGGGCTGGGAGTGTGACGTCGCTAGCCTCTAGCACTCGTGCTGTGGATCTCGATGCGACGATGTTGGAGAAGAAGATGTGTTAATGCATGGATGGTGTGATGTCAGGCTATATTAGGCTCTTGGGGTGCTCACACACTCTGAAAGGTTAGTGTGTTCGCTCGAGCTGCTCGACGGAGATCTGAGCTGACAGAAAGGCTCTGAGCGCAGGTGAGCTTAGCCGGCGCCGACCTCACACACCTCGACCTACCTCGTCTACATCTGTGCATCATTAAACCACTTGGAAACACCGACCAGAAAGGAACCAAACGACATCTTTTCACGGGCTTTGTTTTTATACCATCATGCACATGATCACTGAAAACATTAGCAGCGCTACTACTACTACCAGGACAAATAGACACAGACTTACCTTTCTTGTCACAGGGGGCGAGCATAATAGCCTGTAAGGCTCGACAGGAGGTTGGCCGATAAGACCGTTTTGGATTCTGAGTACACTGTAAGCCTGTTTAGGATTACATGTGGAATTGTATTCTTTTATTTGGTGAGTCACAAGCCAAGCTGAGTCAGAAAAGCACAAGAGTTCTGGTACATAATGCGAATATGAAAGATGTACTGCGGTGTGAGGTTTGAGGTTTAAGCAAGCGGCGACTGGAGGTCACGGTGACTTCACGAAAACACAGCGGAATGAATCTGATGTCAGTGCTGGGCCTCCGGGCTAGATCAGATACTGCGAAATGAAAACAGAGTTTCGAGACTGTCAGGGTAAAGAGACTTCGAAACTATACGACGCTGCTGGAAAATTAGAAAAGTTTAGATGAGAAAAGTTTAGATCAGATTAGAGGTTTTTTTTTTTTTACTTATCAAATAGTATTTTTAACCCACTATTTGTGTATCCATTTCCAATGTTGTCTTGCTTTCCTTTTTCTTACTTTACTAAACCCAAAAAATATTACCAGTATTACCAATGTCCAACATTATAATCAGATTTTGACATGTAAATAAAGTATAAAATTATATAAATAGACATTAAACCTCCTTTTTGGCTTCATGCTCTAGGTTTCTAACCAGTCATAGATGAGACTGAATTCTTTAACCAGAAGTGAGATTTCTTCACCTGACACTTCCTATGTCCCTTAAGGGTCTTAGAGTCTTTCTGTCTTTCTCTCCATAAGGATACAGGATTTTCTCCAGGGTGCTGGTTAGAGCTGAATAAAATCCAACTAAAAATGAAAGTGCAACACAGAGGGCGACACATAACACATACTTCTTCCAAGACACAATCTCCTTGAACTGCGCCACATGCACCGTTAGGGGCGGGAACAAAGAACAAACCTGAATGAGTTGCTAGTGGCGCTACGATTGATGTGAGAGTCAGGGTGCAC
Organism: Clarias magur; assembly: GCA_013621035.1. Classification (NCBI taxonomy): domain Eukaryota; kingdom Metazoa; phylum Chordata; class Actinopteri; order Siluriformes; family Clariidae; genus Clarias; species Clarias magur. The sequence goes on from QNUK01000256.1 coordinate 101,569, forward strand.
CCTTCCCGCTGAGAGCTCACAGCTATAGATGGCTGTAGTGGGGTTCAAGCTCACGATCTTTGGATGGTAGAGTGAATGCATTGCTGTGGTGCCGCTCAGGAGCATGTGCACACTCGGCACAGACTCCGTTATACTTGAAGCGGCGTCAGGTCACATCCCAAATAATCAGTGCTTTCTTAGTCCATTATATTGGTCTATTATAGGATATTATATTGTGCTAGTACTTTTTTTTTCCAGTACTATTTTTGTGGGAAATACAAGCAAACAAATAAAAACTTGATAAGGAGTGCCTCCAAATCCCTCAGATCCCAATCTAATTGCTCGTTCGTGTGATGTCCTGGAATAACAAATCCGATCCATGGTGACTCCAACGTATAGGACTTAAAAGATCTGTCTTTTCAGGTCCTTCATTTGTTTTTGACAGGACCCATTAAAATTAATAAAAAGTTGAAATGGGTGCATTAGTGTTACGACACTGAGACTAACTTATTGCGTAATCCCATTGCTTTAGTAATGAGCTCTTGATATTCGCATGTAAGAGCCAAGATTTTAGCAAAGGCTTGAGCTCGAACCACCTAGACCATCATCGTTCATGGACATATGACCTTCTTTAAAACCATTCAGATGTTTTACTGTGCCGTACCATCATTTTTCCTTCACTAGAAATTGCTATAACAAGTCCCAGATTGACTTGAACACCCCATTTATATATACGTACCTCATCTCGCTCTGAGTAATTGGCTCTCAGCCACGTATGCACGAATCACTGAAACACACACTGACACACACAAAGCCACATAAACACGCAACCGGGTGCACAAATTGGACCCGTGTCACAACACGCCATGCTCAGACAGAAGTGGGTCAGGGATATTGGTTGTTCAGTGGCCAGATGGGGCATGTAATACAGCGTGCTTGGTTCTCCTGCTCCTCCCTGGCATTCCTCAAGTCGAGAAGGGGGTGGGGGAAACTCGATCTCTGAATCCCAGCTGTGTTCTCACAGACCCTCCACATGCTGAGCATTATGGGAATGGTGGAAAGCTCCAAGCTTCCCAAAGGTTTCCGCAGCCCACATGGAACAACACTGTGGATGGTAAACGGTGCCTAATTTTCCTGAGCTGCCATGATAGATGAGGTCTGCCAGCCCTCCATGCTCTGAAAATGGCATTAAGTGCTTCTGCTCTGGATTACAAAAAAAAAAAAAAAAAAAAAATCTACAAATGATTGTTTGTTTTTTTTTGTTTGTGTTTTTTTGTTTTGATAGAAAGTTCTTACTCTCAGCTTTTTGAAAAAGCAAGGTGATGTTTTGGCATGATACAGACTGTAATAGAATTCATTCAACATTTATTGTAAAAATCTCATACAGTGTGATGAAAAAATGCATTCACTGCTGCTTCTTAAAACAAAAAACGCAATCGATTGTAAGAGGTAGCATTAAAATATATTAGGATGAGCATTTTAGATTGTTGCCTTGAACCTCCAGGTCCTGGGTTCGATTCACAAATCAGGTCTATGTGCATGGAATTTGCATGTTCTGCCCGTGCTTGGTGGGTTTCCTCCGGGTACTCTGGTTTCCTCCCACAGTCCAAAGACATGCAGATTAGGCTAATTGGCGTTCCCAAATTACCTGTAGTGTCTGAATGCGCATGTGGATGTTGACCATATATCCCACCACGGTCCTACAAATACAATGGCCTCCACGACCCCTAGTTGGATTACAGAAGTTCCAAGATGGATGGATGAATATTTAGTCTAGAAACTTCTGTAGTCCAACTAGGGACCATGAAGGTCAGTTGTGACTATTGGATGCCAAAGGCGACCCTTGTATTTATTCCCATTTTCACAACTGTGGCAGGACCCCCAGTCAACATTCACACACTATGGGAAGTTTGGAAACACCCATTAGCCTAATCTGCATGACTTTGGACTGTGGGAGGAAACCGAAGTACCCGGAGGAAACCAACTAAGCCCATGAAGAACATACAAACTCTATGCACAAAGACCCTGAGGTGCGAATCAAACCCAGACCATGGCCATAGTACTAACCACTACATCACAGTCCCGCCAAATAATTGTAACATCCATGTAAAATTCCCTGAGCTCCAAATAGCTTTCTTGTCACGATTTGGTATATGCCCTTTAAATAGGCTGAAGAATAATGAATAATGTTGCAGAAGGTACCTATGACCCTAAGGTAGAAAGTATTTGGCACATGTAATGGCAGGTGGTTTGGGTCGGGTCACTTGCTGGTATCATTGCAGGTCAACAATGCTTACAAAAAGACTATACGTTTTACAATTTATGGCAAAATTCATATTAATGTAAAGGTTTTTTTTTTTTATCAAAGGTAACCATATTAATGGATTTCTAGTAGCATTTTAATAACCGGATAGAGGTTTATGTAATGCATACAGAATTGAATACTTCTATCATTTCTGCCCATATTACAGCTTTTTGGCGATAAAGTCAGAGAGGCCAGATCGGAGTGATTTGGACATGTTCCCAGGAGAGATTGTGAATATATCGGTAGAAGGATGCTGAGGTTGGAACTGCCAGGTAGGAGCTCTAGAGGTAGACCAAGGATGAGATTTATGGATGTAGTGAGAAAGGACATGGAGGTAGGTGAGTGAGTGGATAGGATACAGAGTATAGGGTTAGATGGAGGCTGATGATTAACTATGACGGCCGCTAAAAGGGAACAGCCAGAAGACAAAAAAGTAGAATTAAAAAAAAAACTTTTATAATACTCCTAAGCCCAATATCTATTGTAAGACTGGAGAAAATGGACCATGTTACTCATCCAACTTATTCACCTTTATTGTCATTGGAAGTATACTATAGAAATTTGAATCAAGCCTGGCTGAAGACAAACGTAACAAATGGTTGGTCTCTGAAAGACTAATTTAATTAAGAAAACTAGGCAACACAAATTAAATTTTTTTTTTTAGATATTTTCAGATTTTCAGATTCCTGGTTCAATAAGCTGCACATTAATTACTGTATCATGTCCGCTTGCTGAGATATGCAGAGTGCAAGGCTGTTTTCCTCAGAAAACTCCAATGAAATCCTATTTTTAGAATATTTAAATGACAATTCTATAGCCTAGTAAAAAAGAGGGAAGCCTCGGCCTCATTTTGACATTAGGATTTCCCACTAGAGCTAAAGGTAACTTCACCAGCAGGGTGATTTTATAGCGAAAAAAATAACTAGAGTAACCCGCTTGGATATCGTTACTCACTCATCATCTATACCGCTTAATCCTGTGTAAAAGGTCATGAGGGCCTGAAGACTATCCCAGGAAACATAGGGCACGAGGCAGTGTAAACCCTCAACAGGGGCCTAACTCATCGCAGACATACATACATACATACATACACTAAAGGCAATTTGTCCTAATCTGCATGTCTTTGGACTGTGGGAGGAATCCAGAGCACCCGGAGCAAACCCACCAAGCACGGGGTGTGAGTCCAACCTGGCTGGGAATTGAACCCAGACCCTGGAGGTGCAAGGGGACAGTGCTAACCACTACACCACCATGCCATCTAGCTTGGGTTTAAAAATATATGGAAGCCTTGCTGGTGTGTGTTAACAGGGAGACTCCGGACATCAAACTGTGCATTTGGGTTTTCGGATATGTCAGATAGAACAAAAGTTATCATCACTTACAGGGTAAATTAACCACTATGGGAATATGGAAATGATGCCGCAAAAATGTAGAACTCTCAAAATGAGCATATTATTATTATTATTATTATTATTATTATTATTATTATTTATTGGTCATAGAAACAACTGAAAAGAACAATAACAACACGCGACCATGTGTATCTGTGCTATTTCTTTGTCTATATGACCAAGTTTTTGGCCCAGTCATATTTAATTCATTTAATTCATCATATTGCCTATTTATTGCTGAAAAAAAGTATGTCACTCATACTCTTACTGCACAATTATGTAAATATTTAATTGCCCTATAAATGTTTTTTTTTGTTTTTGTTTTTTTAACAGCAAAACAAATAATGGGTTAATGCTCTGAGCTTTAAGGGCTACAGCTACAGCACTTTTAAACAATGTTTAGGATTAGGAAGATAAGGTATTTATTCAGTTTAAACTTTATTTATTAAATTGAAAATATGATAAAATATGATATGTTTTATCTCCTGCACTGTGTTAGTGGCCATAGTGCAAAACTAACCTGTTATGGCTTAATACCTGACGTAATATGATGAGTCACATATGAGAAAGTAATAATACTAATTAGGGGTAGCTCAGGGGTTAAGACATTGGATTATGTTTCGGAAGTTTCCAGGTTCATATCCCACAACCACAAGTTGCCACTGTTGGGCCCTTGAGCAAGGCCCTCAACTGTACAGTATAATGAGAAAAAATGTCAGCATCTCTGGAAATGACATCTGCCTAATGCCTAAATGTAATCATGATATATACTTTTTTGCAAACTCAATCTTCTCCGATCATGTACAGTACCTGCTTGCTATCTACATTAGCCTTGTACTCACTGCACTGCACTGTGATAATATGGTTGAATAAGATTGGTTGGTAAAGTGCTGAAGAAACATTTCTATGAGTGCATGATGATGTTGTCTTGAAGCACTGAGATATAAAAGTATGTACACAGCCTGTGTGTGTGTGTGTGTGTGTGTGTGTGTGTGTGTGTGTGTGTGTGTGTGTGTGTGTGTGTGTGTGTGTGTGTGTGTGTGTGTGTGTTTGAGAGAGAGAGAGAGAGAGAGAGAGAGAGAGGTGGGGAGAGGCCAAGTGGGCAAGCACATATTTGGAGATAATTAAATGGCAGTCTTTTCCCCTTTTGGGAAGCTTAATGCCCTCCCATTAGATTTGTTTTGATGCCAGCTCTGCATCGATTTGGATGGCAATAAAACAAGACACAGGTGACGCCCAGGTGACAGTAATAATTCAGCAGGGCAGTGCTCAGGGCAGAGTGAGCCAGACCTGGTGCCAAACCAGACGGGTTTGTGTACAGACCCAAAAAAATATCAATTTCAATTATATCTACAGAGATTCTACACTGATACAATGTTAGAGTGCATATGACTATAATTATACGAACATAACCTTGAAATATCTGATTATATGTTCAGTACCAGTCAAATGTTTAGACACATCTTCTTATACAGTGGTGTGACGGTCAGCTGTTCTGGAATAGTTCTTGCAAGAAGAGTATTGTCATTTGTAGTTGCTATACCCATCAAACACCATCTTCTTCTTCCATGAAGACCACCTCTGCTGCAGGTTAGGGTTAGGGTTAGGGTCAGTTAACCCAGTTAACGAACAGCACCTCAGATTAGAGCCGTTATAAAGGCTATATAAAGCATACATCTCAATATCAACTGTTCAAAGGAGATTATTGCATGTTCTTAATGCCTTCAGGATTGGTTTAAAATGTAGAATGAAATTCAATTCAGAAAAGCCCACAGAATTAAACTTTTGACTTGTGTATATCTGTAAATATATCTATTTATCTTATTTTTGTTTTTTCCAGAGATCTGTTTACTGACGAGGGGAAGGCGGACAGCCAGTGTCCGAGCGGATACGTACTGTCGTCTCTACTCTTTGTCAGTGGATAACTTTAACGAGGTGCTTGAAGAATATCCTATGATGAGGAGAGCCTTTGAAACGGTCGCCTTGGATCGCCTCGATCGTATAGGTACGTTAAGACTCCCTCAAGAACACACACTAGATGGACAAACGTATTTGGCCAAACCTGCAATGACATTGTTTCCAAATACATACACACGTGGACAAAATTGTTGGAACCCTTCGGTCAATGAAAGAAAAACTCACAATGGTCACATAAATAATTTTAATCTGACAAAAGTAATCATTTTAAAAAATTCTATGAATGTTAACCAATGAAAGTCAGACATTGCTTTTCAACCATGCTTCAACAGAATTATTTAAAAACATAAACTCATGGAACAGGCCTGGACAAAAATGATGGTACCCCTAGAAAATACTGAAAATAATGTGACCAAAGGGACATGTTAATTCAAGGTGTGTCCACTAATTAGCATCACAGGTGTCTACAATCTTGTAATCAGTCAGTGATTGGGCTCCAGGTAGTCACTGTGTTGTTTGGTGACATGGTATGTACCACACTCAACATGGACCAGAGGAAGCGAAGGAAAGAGTTGTCTCAGGAGATTCGAAAGAAAATTATAGACAAGCATGTTAAAGGTAAAGGCTATAAGACCATTTCCAAGCAGCTAGATGTTCCTGTGACTACAGTTGCACATATTATTCAGAAATGTAAGATCCATGGGACTGTAGCCAACCTCCCTGGACTTGGCCGCACGAGGAAAATTCATGACAAATCAAAGAGACAGATAATCCCAATGGTAACAAAAGAGCCCAGAAAGACTTCTAAAGAGATCCAAGGTGAACTTCATGCTCAAGGAACATCAGTGTCAGATCGCACCATCCGTCGTTGTTTCAGCCAAAGTGGACTACATGGAAGACGACCAAGGAGGACACCATTGTTGAAAACAAATCATAAAAAAGCCAGACTGGAATATGCCAAATTACATGTTGACAAGCCACAAAAGCTTCTGGGAGAATGTCATATGGACAGATGAGACAAAAATGGAACTTTTTGCCAAGCCACATCAGCTCTATGTTCACAGACGGAAAAATGAAGCATATGAAGAAAAGAACACTGTCCCTACTGTGAAACATGGAGGAGGCTCTGTTATGTTCTGGGCTGCTTTGCTGCATCTGGCACAGTGTGTCTTGAATCTGTGCAGGGTACAATGAAATCTCAAGACTATCAAGGGATTCTAGAGAGAAATGTGCTGGCCAGTGTCAGAAAGCTGGGTCTCAGTCGCAGGTCATGGGTCTTGCAACAGGACAAAGACCCAAAACACACAGCTAAAAACACCCAAGAATGGCTAAGAGGAAAACATTGGACTATTCTAAAGTGGCCTTCTATGAGCCCTGACCTCAATCCTATTGAGCATCTTTGGAAGGAGCTGAAACATGCTGTCTGGAAAAGGCACACTTCAAACCGGAAACAACTGGAGCAGCTTGCTCATGAGGAGTGGGCCAAAATACCTGCAGAGAGGTGCAGAAGTCTCATTGACAGTTACAGGAATCGTTTGATTGCAGTGATTGCCTCAAAAGGTTGTGCAACAAACTATTAAGTTAGGGGTACCATCATTTTTGTCCAGGCCTGTTCCATGAGTTCATTTTTTTTTATAATTCCGTTGAAGCATGGTTGAAAAGCAATGTATGACTTTAATTGGTTAACATTCATAGAATTCTTATTTATTATTACTTTTGTCAGATTAAAGTTATTTCTGTGACCATTGTGAGTTTTTCTTTCATTGACCGAAGGGTACCAACAATTTCGTCCACGTGTGTACATACATATACTTCAATATGGAGTTGGTCCCCCTTTTTCAGCTACAACAGCTTCCACATCAAGTTCTTCCACACCAAACTGATGAAACCATGTCTTTATAGTCCTTTGCTTTATGCACTGGGGGACAGTCATGTTGGAATAGAAAAGGACATTCCCCAAACTCTTGCCACAAAGTTGGATGCATAGCATTGTCCAAGATGTCTTGGTATGCTGAAGCATTAAGATTCCCCTTCACTGGGGATAAGAGGCCTGATTGAACCACTTGAACTCAATCATTGACAGGTTTGTCCAAATACTTTTGTCCTGTATGTTTGTACATGTCCACTCATATGTAAAGGGTCTTTTAATATGGTGCATTTGAAAACCAATGTTTAGTCCAGCCTTCCAATCAGTTAGGATTAGATTTGAAAGGTTATGTTTTGTTCATAATTTAAAAACCTTTATGTACTTTTTTGGGAAGCATAATGACAAAAGGGAATTTGAACTTAATTAAAATCCAAGCCTTTTTATTTTTTTTATTTATTTATTTATTTTTTTTATATCAGATGCCAGATTTAGCTGGCTGCACCTGCTAAAGTGTTCTGCTGAAGTATTGAGTGACTAGTAGTCAAAGTAAATGATATGGATTTCTTTCCTCAGTCAATTTGGGTTGCCGGAGTTTTTTTGCCCAGACGACTTCCGAGAAGTTCCTGTGTATAAGATCTTTGAGATCATGTCAGCACTTTCTCCCTCCTGTTTGGGTGAAAATGTGGTGTGCAGTGTAGATTTTACTCGTTCACCTGTAATGTGGCAGTAAATAAGGAGTATCGTATAGTATCGTATAGTGGATGGATGGCAAGGTGTGCTGTGTGTCTGGTTAATGCCCGGGTGTGCAGTGTAATTTCCCTGTCAGTTTCTTGAGCCGCTGCCCTTATTGAGTCAGTCGGCTGAAGGCTGAGCAGCAGCAGCGTCTGGCTGTGATACCGTTGTCACAGACTTCCATGTTTATCTGGCACCGCGGGGAGCCATATGGCACTCGCTGTAAAAACACTGACACTCAGCCCACTCACTACAGCAGAAACAACAAACTGAATCATTTCCAACTAAAACAGTCTTCATGAGTCTATTGGCTTGTAACAAGACAGCACCACTTAGTGTACTGTATGTGTGTGTATGTGTGCGTGTTAATGGAACTACTTTGAAACTAAAGAAACCTTTCAAGAAACTGCCCTAAACAGTTAGAGCACCAAAGTTCGCATGATGAAAGCCCATGTGGTTCTAAATCTTAGTCAAGTCTTGAAATCCCGCACCTCTGCAAAGGTTGACAATTGCTTCACAGAAGTTTTATTTTTACATTCATTTTGCTTACACTGCAATGTGCCAGTCTTTTTGGCTCCATCCCTATCCTGTCACTTTTCTCTTACCTAAAGTACACATCTCTTCCAAATTCATCCTGTGATTACTTTATCATATACAGTACAACATCATCTTTCTTTTTCTCAGCACAAAGTTTTGTTCACTTTAAACGTGCATTACGCAGCCTTGCTCCTTGTTCCGTTTCCTGATCGGATTTTGACCTTGCCTGTGAATTTACTTTTGAATTATGGATTATTCTTGTTTGTTGTCTCATGCTGAGTTTATGCATTTGCATTTTACATCTTCATGTTCTGAATGGTCTTCTAAATCAATAAATAAAATTTGAACAAACAGGCACAGTACATTTTTTCAGAGAGATTAGATGTAATAGTACACAAATTTAGTTCTTTCTTCTAAATTTTATTTTATTTTTAAAATCTGATCCATTGGCCATTGTTGGCTCCGTGGTAGGTGTCTTGTCTGGTTCATTTTCCACCCAATGCCCAGACCGCAGCCATTGGATTCACTGCTGGTCTGAAGCCCGGATAAAATGGGAGGGTTACGTCCGCCGTGGTAACCCCTCGATGGAAACGGTTGAAAGACTAAGAACAACAACCATCCAATATACGCTAAGGTTTAGTAATTTGGCTACACTATAATACCAAGTAACTTCAGAAGGTGGCCCTTCCTTTCTGTTGTGGTAAACTACAGCTGAATCTGTGTCCAGCAGACACGCCTCTCCAGAGCCACTTAGATTTTTATCTTACATCTGAGTAGTTGAGGATTAACCACTGAGCTACTGTACCCCTGATGCCCTGCTTTAATCCTGACAGTCTGTCTCGCATAGGTGTCATCGACATGCATCTCAAACATTACTTCCTGAAATCAAATCAAATCAGTCAGTTAAATAAAGCAATTTTGACTAATGATTTTGATGGTACCAAGATGTGTTGATATCTAATAATTGAAAGAGGTCACAACTATTGATGAAGTGTTCTTGCATTTGTATTTTCTTTCTCCATCAGATTTATGTGATAGTATTTCTAACCTTCATCCAGGCTCCTTAGACTCCATCATCTAACAACTACCAAAGATGGAAAAGACCCCTGTGTCTGAATGCCCTGTGTCTCTCTTTCTCCTATCAGCCATCAGCCCAAATTCGAGGGCATGTTTACTCGCTGATTACTTTCGCTCCCTTATCTAGCGTTCAACAGTAAGAACTAGTCAAACACAGACTGGCCTGCCTGCAGGAGCCATCACACCCCCTACCAGGCTGTGCTATTTCCACACAGGTCGCCCCCTTCGCTGCTATCAGCCTCTCAGCCTGGGGTATTCCCAAAGCTGTGGGCTTGCTGAGACTCAAGAAAAAGCAGTGCAGTGTAAAAGAACAGAATAAAAGAGGTTTTTAAAAAGACGCATGATCATAGCAGCTCTTTAATATTCAGCATGCTGGCTAAGGGTGAATAATGTCCTTTGTTTGGAGGTTATTCAAAAAAGGCATGATTAGAATTCAGCTTTTTCTGTGGATAAGAGAAGCAACATAGGTGAATAAGCTAATGCTGAGCTTTGACCCAGGTTTTCAAATAAATAATTTTCCAGATTTATATGTTGGACAATAAAAGCTATGAAATTAGGTCTTTCATCTGTGTCTGCATGTTTACTGTGTAATTGTATGGTCTATAGTTTTAAAATTCTATATTTCTATCCATCAGGAAAGAAGAACTCTATATTGCAGCACAAGGTCCAGCATGACTTAAACTCTGGTGCCCTCAATTATCAAGAAAATGAGATTATCCAACAGATAGTGCAGCACGATCGGGACATGGCTCACTGTGCCCACCTGATGCAAAATCAATGCTCCCCAGCTCCTCCATCACCTACTCCGGTTATTTGGGCCCCACTCATCCAGGCCCCTTTACAAGCAGCTGCTGCTACAACCTCAGTTGCTATTGCCCTGACTCACCACCCGCACCTGCCTCCCACACTCTTCCGTCCTTCTACCTCCTCTTTGGGCTCAACAAAAGAACCACAGAGAAACAGGTTCCAGGTTGTGCCCACATCAACAGCTCCAGGTTCAGCTGGAGACTCGCCTTCGAGCACTCCTCCAAAGCCTCGTTCTGGACTGGACACTCCTCTACTTGCATCCTTCCGGGCACATCATTCAACAGGGCCAGCTGGATCAAGCAGTAGCACCCATCAGTCCCCCAGAAGCAGCATAAGCGGAGTTTCACATCCTGGTCCTGGTCGACCTTCTGCGATCACTACTAGCAATTTCTCCAGATCTGCATCTCCAACATGTAGCACTGCACAGCTGCATCCTCCACCCAAGTACAAGCAGCCCTTTCCACCAAGTACTCCACCACTATCCACTCACTTTCAGCAAGGCACCACAGCTGCTGGGACCTTGTCTGGGGCAGCCGATGGTGCAGTGAGTATTGCTGTGAGTGGAGCAGTGGGGGACATGTCAAGTGGACTGACTGCAAGTGGGTCTCCTGGGGGTCCATTAGTTGGTGTCACCTCTGGGATTTTGACTACAATATCTTCAAATGTTAGCCCTCTTTCAACTGGATCCTTCAGTCATACCCAGAGTCAGCAAACACAAAATGCCAAACAGACGTCCACATTTCATCAGTTTGCTGGTGGGGGTGGCAGGACTTCTAGTACATTAAATCTCTTCCATACACTCACAACAGGATCCCCATCCTCCACTATTTCCCACATCACTCCAGCCCTTGAAGGTTCTCCTTCATCAAATACACAATCTTTTAACATGCGGTCATCCTTTTCCTCCCAGCTGCCTTTAGAAAGGTCAGCATTAGCATCTCTAGCTCAATACGGCTCAGCCAACGCTTCCCCCAGCTACACTCCTCTACCACCCAGTCCTTCAGTTCAAAGTCCAGGGAGAACTTTCCAATACAGTGACCCCTCTAGTGCTGCAGGTTCCCACAGTTCTCTGCTCATGCCCCAGCATCCCTACCCTGTTCAACTACCCAGCTGTAACACTTCAGGAACTGAATCGCCGCTAGGCCGCTTCTCTGAAGATATGAAACTGTTGTCCGCCTCTCACCCCTTGCTAAGTGAAGAGGTAGCCCAGGCAATGGCTCACTCCTCCCCTCGATCATCTGTTGAGCCTGGCTGCCGCCTTTCTCCTTACTCTTCCCCGACGCTGATGCCTAAGCCGTGCAGCTCCATATCGGGGCACTTTCCTTCCCCATTACAGACTTCTCCCTGTACACGTCATCACACCCCAAGCATAGGGACGTCACCCTCCTTTCCATTCCGCAGAGCCTCAGAGGCCCATCCTTCTGAACTGGAACCCCTTTACACCAAACTTCCCTCCAATTTGTGAGGTTAGATCACACCCTCCTGTTCACTCATGGACCTGTAACTAAGTAATAACAATTCTTTTTTTTGTGTGACACTTTTATTTTTATTATTATTATTATTGTTATTATTATTATTATTATTTATCTAGGCTACACTGTGTTTTAACTTTATTTTAGGATATCTAAATATTACTGTAATTTAAAAAAATGAAGGTGTAACCACATAAATTAGAAACGTAGATTACTTGTTTTACTTTGTCAATTTCTATTTTTTATTTAATAATATATGTGAGAAATATCTATTTAATGCTATGTTAATCAACCAATAGGAGGGTGTGAAATACTCTAGTTCGTACATTAACATTTGAGACCATCCGTTTTCCACAGTTTATTGATTTGTGTATTTGAAACAGACCACACAGAAGGACTATTCTGCAGGAACCTATGCACTGAAACCTGCATTCTGACTTTTTCTGTGTTCAAATCAATCTTTTTAGTAAAAAAAGAGAAAGAAAAGTCTACACTTTATTTAGGATCACAAATTGTTGATCCTCATATGTATCTATCGGATTATATGTATTTATTCACTGTTTAGTCACTTAATTTTGCAAACCATTTTAATGTGTTACAGAGAATTTAGCAAACCAAAAATAGCTTTCTTTTGAAATATTAGTACACCTTTTGGCCTACACCTTATTTCTTTCTTTTCTTGAATCACAGTGTTGTAGTAATATTGGAGTGGATTTCAGGTCCTCTGTAATGGGGGAAACAAAAGAAGAAATTATAAAAACAGGGAGTCTTCAACAGTGTCCTAAATATTCACTTTTGTCTTCCAGGTTCATATGACAGATGTTGGAAATGAATGCTGTGTGTATGTGCATTTATGAATGATTTCTGAAACTGGCTTGATGCAAGCAACAATCTTAGTTTTGCCTTTTAATATAAAAAGAGGACTTCCATTAGCGCCTATGCCTAGACCTTCCTAGGATCGTATTATCACAGAAGTCAAGCTTACAAAAGATTACTTGATGTAGCCTACATGAAAAATCAGCACGCACTATTTTTGCCAACACCTACAGCATCGAAACAGCGAAACTTCGTGTCGGATTAAGACCTGCAGTGTTCATGTAAGTCCAAATGAACACGAAATTGGCTGATGCAACATTTAAAAGAAAAAAAAAGTAATGCCTACTGTAGCTTTCTTGTCACGTTTGGTTCAAAAACACTTTGAAGTCATTTCATTATTTTTATATCTAATCATGAAATGCATTTATTTGTGATTTATCTTTCTTTGATAGCTTGTTTGTTTATATATTGATGAGAAAGATGAATGTATTATATTGAGTTAAAGGATTGTGAAAAGGCCTGCACAGTACAAATGATCATTAGTGCTATCTGGAATAGAAACAAAAGGAAAGAAACCAAGCTCTGTTTCTTTTTAGTGCATAAATCATGTGAACATTTTAATACAGATAGCCCATTCCAAACCACACCCATGATTATAGGTCAAGCTTTAGAAACGGAGGCATGCAAAGTCAGTTTGCCAGACTGTGCAATTGTAATACTTGCATATTCTTGTCCACCTCAATGTCTAACATACAGTTCTTTGGCACAAATCACGCATCTGGTTAATCATAACAGTATAAAGGACACATGGTATCACATAAATTGAACAATATGTTGACAAGAAGCTAGCTAACTAGAGTTTCCGTATGAAAATACGTATAAAAATAGTGCTACTAAATCACGGTGGTACCTCAGTATACACATTTAATTATTTCTTCGAGATCTTAAAGCGATAAATTCAAATTACAAAACGCATTTCCATATGGGAAATAATGTAAATGCAAATAATCCGTTCCAGCCACCCAAAAATATTGCCATTATTACCTATTTCTAACACTATATTCATTATTGCATATAAAAACAATCAAAAACAATTAGAAAAGATATTTGGATCAAGTAAAATATTAAATCAAAAAATAAATAGATCTCACTTAACCTTAATTTATGATTCCTCTTAAAAACCGGCTGAAAGTGAAAACGAAAATGAAACTGAAAGTAGCTCCCTTTTCTTCTTGCTATCGTCCTTGCTAACATTTTTGAGACGCATGGTGCTATGTCTTCATTAAATCTTGCACAAAATGCAAAAAAACAACCCACAAAAATATGTAAACATTGTTTTATTTGGACTTTTCCAGCAAACATGTTTCGAACGGCTTCTGGGCGTACAGTACATGCAACGTAGCCAGCATTTAGCTAATTCGTTTGTTCGTCTGATGAAAATGTTTTGCAATTTTTATTCATCTATTTTTATAAATCTGTGAGGTGGGGCGTTCGTATGCCAAGGTACCACCGGAACAATTGCATTTATTGAAGCTAGCTGACTAGAGTGGGTTTTCACTGAACTAGCTAAACAACCAAATAATGTGGTATTTACAGTAACTCCAATCACAATAAATTTACTATCAATAACAGCTTACTATCACTTACACGGATCTTATTATCACTCAAACCTTACTTGCTAATGTAATTTAATTTGCATGTAATTTGCATTTACACTACTTATCAAATACCCATTTCAAACCAAAGAGGCTAGCTAGCTAATACTGAGTAAGCGTTTAATTTTAGCTTGTTCCTAATTAGCTAATATTTATTGCAGCACTGGGGTATTAGTTAGATAGTGGGTTAGCAGTGTTCAGTAGCTAAGCAGTGAGAATGCTCAGCAAGCCTCTCACCTGTGCTCCTAGCTAACCTATATAGGTTAGGAAAAACACATTGCACTCAATCACCAAGTTAATTCACTTGTAGTTGTTTCCGTCAGGGAAACAGATTAATAACAATTAGGTCTGTTTTTCCCACGTCTCCTTACTAACAGGATATAGACGGATGTGCTGGCCAAATGGGAGTTTAATTTCTCTTTGAGAGAAAAAACAGATATTGATGAGAAACCTTTGTTGTCAACCTCCTGCCATTCGTTGGTCAAAGCTGGCCAAAAATAAATAACATACTCACCTGGGGGAAAAAAAATCAGCATCTCCAGCTGTGACAAGTTGACCTGAGTCAAGTTAACAAGTTGGGAAGATGTTGCAACTTCTGAAAGGTTAGAGGCATTTGCATGGAGGGGGACGCGAATGCAACAAGACACTGATGCATTGAGGCGATGATGTGTAGTGACAAATAGCCTAAGGTCTGACATGTAGACGAGGACCCCCGTGGGCTCTTCGGGATGAAGTCTGTTCCAGGAAGGTCCTCTGAGACAGCTCTACTGCAAGTTATGATTGTTTCTGAGCACTTGTAAAAACATCTTGAGGCAGGCAGGTATTGATTGCATTATTGGACACAGCTTTGGGAGGTTTTGAGTCCAAAGGGAAGAGGGTTTTTTTTTGTTGTTGTTGTTGTTCAGAAGCTTAACTTTGTCGGTCGATGATGGCGGAGGGGTCAAATCTAGAAAGACTGCGGAGAAAGAGAGAAAGAGAAAAGGGCAGAGAAAAGAGATTGGGTAGGATTGATTGATTAGAGAGTAGACTGACCCAACCGAGAAACCTGATCATTAGCAGAGACAAGGACTGCAGTTCATCAATAACGCCAGCCTGAAGTTGTCAATCAAGTGCGGCTGTCATCCTGGCCTTGGCTCGTCTTGGCTTACACCTCTCTGCCTTTATGAATCAATTACTGCTACACACTGTTCATGGTTATACTGGAGATTGAAGTGTGCTGTACTGTCAATCTCCAGATGAATATTTGCACACGTTTGAGCATGTACTACAATAAATGTTAAGACTAAGCTTTAAATGTGCAAGGAATCATTTCAGGAAAAAAAGTTTCTAGATCAGTAATTGTGACCTGCCTTAGATAAACTCAGATTTTCTATATAGCCATTTAAAGGATTTCTGTTGTTACTTTATTTTTGGCTTCTGCTTCAGTTGTCCAGGCCAGTTAAAGCAAAAGTGCTCAGCTCAGCCCATAAAAGGAAACCCATTAGACATATACTCTGTAAGAAATTGTTCTTTATGGGTTCTAAGGTCGGTTAAATATTCTCGTTTTTCTTAAAGCCTTTTATTTGCAGCCTTTTCTGCTGTGTACGCTAATAGATGGAAAAAAATTTTAAGAGTATATACGTAATCCATTTTGGGTCATTCGGAGTAAAAGGTGAATAAGAGACATGTTCGATGAATTTTGTTGGTCAAATAAATCATTGGTCTACTTAGTTGAATTTAAAGCAGAGCTTTAAAAAGTGACAGACAACACCCTGTAACTTGTAGCATAAATCGTCTGGTGTTATTACTATGTCCAACATTTTGCTTTTTAATTTTGTTGCTACACATAAATTTGGGTTATTGAAATTTGTGGCTTTCCAAGATCTTTTTAAATTAAATAAAAGGCTTAAGGTTTCTACCAGGAAAACCTGCCCAGTTCCAAACTTAACATTCTGTGTCTGCTAGCAAGTGAAATCCAACAAAGGAATAAAGTTTCAGCATTATAAATCACACACATGCTTTTGCTCCGTCAAGAAATGCAATCTGAAGACAGCCCACCTGGAAGCATCTATTTTTTTATTATTATTATTTGTGGTGGATTTTTATAACACAACATGCACCAATTCCAGTAGGGAGTGCTCCCAAATTTGGCACCCAATCTCAGCATCTCTTCGTTCAGTTTTATGCCTTGTTGCTGAGCCGTGAGGGGACACTCGTGAAGCGCTGGCACAGGCAGTAATGAAATCACTCGTCGTGATTGAGGATTAGGTTTCACACTAACCCAAGGCTGAGGCTTAGAGTCAAGAGGTTGTAGGAGACAGGGTGTGTTTGGTGACCGGCACCTTCGTCACTTATTCATGCAGCCAAATTAATTTTGAGGCATGACTGGCAGAAAGATAGCAAACCCGTATTCGTGTCACCAGTTGTAGGAAAGGTTGTGCTGGAGATCTAAATTGCTTTGGGGCAAAAAAAAAAAAAAAAAAAAAAAACAGGCACTGGAATAATTTGCTGAAGTTTAATTTGAAGGAGGTATGATGAAGATCAGCGCTGTAGTTGATATCGCTGATTATTCATTTCTTCACTTTACCTATTGTAAATTAAGATTCTTTTGATAAACACACAGGAGTAAGAGATAATCAGGGATAACCTTTTTTATTTATCTATTTATTTGTTTTGCCTGGCTAGATTATTAGAAGCAGTGATGCCCAAATGCTGTCATTCCAACATGGCTGTCACTCAAGCCTCTGTCTCACAAGTTGTTTGGTATCAGGTCGTGGCACTGCCTTTTGATCTGCTCATGCTTACCTCAACTCACTTTCTTTTCATAAGATTTTTTTTTCAATGCTATAATGCTTCGTTTTCTTTTTGCTATTTGACATGTGTTTTATTAAATATTTAATCCACAAAAAACAACAACAACAATAATAATAATAATAATTGCAGGACATTTGTCATATTTAATCATTTGTATGCCAAAACCATCAACGAATGGGAAAACTGCTTTAGCAGTGGTGATGTCTAAAAGGCATAAAGTGTTGTAGCCATATTAAACAATGGAAGTTGTGCAAGTATGAGATTTTATGTAATAATTTCTGAACAGCCTATGAATATTTAAATAAGAAAGATGTTGGATTAGATGGGTTTAACTATGTCACTTTGTTTTTGTTTGTTTGTTTAGTTTTTTTTCTTCAGTAACTGCTTCATCCTGGTCACGAATCCAAAGTCTGTTCTGATAACACTGTCTGTAACTGTATTTGATTGGTAATATAAGTAAAATTGGTAAATTGATTGGCTAAGCTACAGTACTGTGGAAAAGTATGAGCCACCTCTCATTTTTTCATATTAAATGTAATTTAATTATGCAGATTAAATTAAAGAAATAGGAACAAACGCTTTACCGTGATACTTTAAGATGCAAAGTGTCTCAAGATATATTAAAAAAAATAAATTATGTAACATCAGCAGCAACCTCCATCAGGAAGCCTGGAGCAATATTCCTCAAGACTGCATTAAAAATATAAGAAAGTCAGGCTATTTTAAAGCAAAATAAGAAGAAATGAAGGGTGACTCAAGACTTTTGCACCGTACTGGATAGTCCCAGTGGTACTGAGTGTTTACATGGTACTCTGTGATGGACTGGCATCCCATCTAGTCATCCATTGTCTTTACATCCAAAGTGACCTCAACCATGATATGGCAGTTACTGAAGAGGAATATGAGTTTCAGGAGACTAATAGACAAGCAGACTGACAGGAGCTCAGCATTTTGTTAAAAGACAAATGGATCCCAGTGGGTCTCAATACCCCGGTGGAAATGCCCTATCTTGAAAAGACTCTACATAAAAACCTCACTACCTTCAGATTTCCCCTATAGACCCAGATTGTGTTCCATATAGCTCTGTTAGATTAGATAGCCCGGACTCAAACCTTGCAATTTGACTGTGTAGGCCTTCCGACTTAGAGATTAAAAGATCAAGTCGTTTTGGTGATGATCTGTTTATAGCAGCCTGAAAGTGTGCTGGTGTGTGTCAGCAAGATTAATCCTGAGAAAGGAGTGTGAACTTACAAAGACTCCCCAGAATCTTATCCTGCCTTTGGGTGGTTTTGACAGGGAGCAAATTAGGGCTGTTTCTTTCCGAGACACTTTCCTTAGCATGGGTTGTTCAAACCTGTGTCACTTACGTTAAAGTCAATCAATGTATTATATTTGTGTAAACAGATTTCTATATGGTATATATATATATATATATATATATATATATACATAAATATATATATATATATTACATTAAACCTATTTTTTTCTGCATTGGTTTTACATTGTTTTAATAATCATGACAAATGTTTGTTTCAGTGTTTGGCTGTTTCCTCAGAGGTGTATTGTAAGCATTGCATAACATGAACCGAGGGGATACTTACCATTTTCTGTCACTTTTGTTTCATGTCCAGTTGGCATATAAATCTAAATCTAATACTTTGTACATTTTTGTTTGTTTGTTTGTTTTACTTAAAAGAATATGGGAAATAGCAATAAGTATTATGTACAGGTGTGGTGAGATGTGAGAAATGCAGACAATTTGAGGACATCCCGATGTCCACACACGCATCCACTACATGGGTAGCGGCACCGTCTTCTGTGCCAAACTTCACGGATGGACGCTTCTGCAGAGCGGAATACAAAGCAGACTTATAATAAGCACACAAACTGGATATTATTAAAAAGGTATCAAATAAACATAAATATTCGATATCACTGTGTCATTCTTTTCTGTTTTGGTTATTAACTATTCCGCAGATATGTTAGGATGATGTTGAAAATGTCACTGTTTTCTGACACGTCTTAAATGAATTGAGCAGTTTGCTAGTAATGTTCGCTCAGAGGAATATAAGACTGAATACCAGCCTTAAAGATGATTTCTTTTGCTAAAATACAGTGCAGATGTCCTGTCTTAGACAAAATGATGTTTGCTACAACTGAAACAATTGCATCTATTAACTTCGGCAGAAGTGTATAGAGGGATTTTTTCTCCAGATTCCTGGAGTTTGTCAAACTTGATTATTTATCAGCCAAATGTCAAGACAGTAGCTAAGCTCCCTGCCGCCCTCCCTCCTTCCCCCACTCAGTCACTCACTCATTTACACACTCACTAAAAAGATCCCCTAGAAACCTGTGCACAACTTTCATTACAAAGTATACTATTGGCAACAAAGTGAGTGAAAAATTATATTAAATTACTTCTTATAATTTTTGTAACGGTCATCCTATACAGGGTAGTTAGGAGGCCTACATACTGGACAGGATGCTAATCCATCGCATATACACACAGACACACACACAGACACACACACAGACAAGCGATTTAGGAAAGCCAAATCTGCATGTCTTTGTTTTGTGGGAGGAACCCGGAGTACCCGGAGTAACAGAGCACCCTGTCTCTTGCCCAAAGTCCACTGGAATAGGCTTCAGGTCTTTTGTACAGGATAAGTGGCATGGAATTGAACTTTTCTGTTAAATTGCTGCCAGCATTATAATTATAATTTAATGTCACTGACTTGCAGAAGAGACATTTTTCTGAGGGAGCTGTGCACACAATCATTCACCAATACCACTTGCACATTACAGTAACTCGACTAGAACTTATTTCCGCATCTCCTGTACACGCTTCACTTCACTCCAAGCTATTGCCATATGTTTGGAGTATTTAAAGAGTTTACAGTATATACTGTAGATTAGTGGAGATAAGGGAGTTTTTACTTTCATAACCGTGCTCTGGTACTGTATTCTGCACAATCAGAAGTCCCAGTTTGACTTGAATGACCCGGAGAAGCTTAGTATTTGGTACTGTACGTCCTCATTTGCTTTAATGACAGTGTGCACTCAAGTTGGCATGGACGCCATGAGTTTGTGTAAAATTTTATGATCCACTGTGGTCTTAGTCATGGAAATGGGAAAATTTGACCTTTTCTGCAAAGCAGTTAACATGGTCACTGTCACAAATGTGATATATTTAAATAGGAAGCTAGAAATAGTGCAGAATCCTGAATATTAAATATGAAGGATCAGAAAAGTTTATTTCAAAATTTTATACAGTCATTCAATTTAACATAAAAGTCTATTTTGAAGGAAACAGAGGTCAAAATTCAGGGAAAGTTTTGGTTCAGTGTAATATGGTTTAAAGGTGCTGGGATTTGGACGTTTCAATCAACAGTCTAGGAAATGAAAGGGTTTGGTAAGAATTCTCACTATAGTAAGTACTGTATGCTGTGAAGTATGGTAAATAGCTCGATTGTTTATATGCTGTCACACAGAAAAGATATAGAGATATACAAGCCTAAAAGGTGTCATTAGTTTATTTTGCGCACACAAGATGTTACCTAATAACCACAAAGCAAATTAACTGTTCAAATAAGCAGTTAAGCATGGCACGGAGGCCAGAGGTGGGTAGAGTAGCCAAAAAATGTATTCAAGTAAGAGTAGCTGTACTTAAAAATAATATTACTCAAGTAGAAATAAAAAGTAGTCATCCAAAATATTACTCAAGTAAGAGTAAAAAAGTATTCGGTGAAAAGACTACTCAAGTACTGAATAACTTTCAACCTAATGTCCGATTTTAGTTTTTTAGAAATTATGTAAGCAGTCAGAGAAAATGATAAAATAATGTACAAATTGCGACATTTACAAGTAATAAAATAAATGCAATAAAATGAATTTTTAAAATAAATAAAACTAAATATTTTTACAAAATAGCAAGCACAAATTGTAGGTAACATATGTATGTTTGAACAGTGTAGATGATTTCCTGTGCAAGATACACTGTATATATTCAGTTGTCCTGTGAATGACTCAGCAGAAAATAACATTAGAACATACAGTATGTACAAGAGTCTCACTGAACCATAAACTGTGTCCAGCAGTACAAATGTAAGAAAATTATATATATTTTAATATAATATAGTTTATTTACTAATTATATGTTAAGATTGCAACCCTGCAAACCTGTGGTCATGTGACTCCATGCAGTTATTGTTATTGCTTCTGATTGGTCAAACGGAGTCATGTGATTATTGTTGCTACATCTGATTGGTGGAACACAGTCACATGGTAGATTCAGCTGCTGCATTTCTCTGGCAAACACAAAGAATATCTAATGTGTTGAGGAAATGGTTAGAAAAGTAGCGAGTCGAGTGTAGCTGAATGTGAGTAAGAGCAGCATTTCTTCATGACAAATCTACTATTCATAAAAATCTACTAAAAAGTAAAAGTAAAAAGCATGATGCGGTAAAACTACTCATTGAAGTAATTTTTTTTTTTTTTTAAAGTTACTTAAGTAAATGTAATGGAGTAAATATAACTTGTACCTACCCGCCTGTGTGGCGTAGTCGTTAGCACCGTGGCGAGAACTCGATTCCCGCCTCAGGTCTGTGCATGCCTCAGTTTGTATGTTCTCAGAATGCTGGAAGGGTTTCCTCCCTTGTACAGGATAAGCAGTATAGAAAATTAATGAATTAAAAGTAAGCAATTAAGTTCTTAATTTTCCCAATATACTTTGACAAACTGTATTATTATGCAAATAACCCAGCTGTTTTTCATGCATCTGGGCATGCATTAAAACTTTTGCAGATAAATACAGTAAGTCCCCTACATATGAACAAGTTCCATTCTGAGAGCTACTTCACAAGTCCAATTTGTTCATAAGTCCAACAAGTATTGTCTAGGTACTAGGATACTAACACAATAATACAATTAGGTGTACACAGTGTTCTTTAGGATCGTGACGATGGTTGAACAATCCATGTTGAAAAACACCGAATAGTGTTGCTTCAACGCTTTTATGCTTCCTTCCAGACATCCTGGGCTTGTACTGCATTTGCAGAGGATGCACGCCGCACTCATAAGGTACAGCGGACATGTGATCTAACGTCCGCAATTGATCATACGCAAAGGTGCGCTGGTTTGCTCATTAGACATTCTTCTAGACTTTGACAGTCTGTTCAAATGAATTGAACTAGTACAGAGCTTAAAAACCCAACCGTGTAAATGGATTGCTGCATACTGAACAGAACATGAGATTTAATTGGCACAAATAAAAATTCCTGTGCATGCATTCATACACTACACTGACCTACTGTATCTGAGAATGCCCTAGTGACTGTCACAATCTAACAGGTTTCACTTCGTTCTTATTGAAATGCAAACCTCGTCTTCCAGTCTTCCCTCTTTGTTTTTATTTCCAAGTCCTGACCAGTTCATACCTGGTCTTCACACACACACAATTATGTTTGTAATTGTTAGGAGACACACGAGATGTGCACAGTTTAGGCTACGACACTGGCAGCTGGTGAAAGCAAGGCGAAAGTGTCTCTAACTCTGCCCCGAGAGCACTCAGCTGTCTGCTTAATTAGAATTCCCCCTTCAGTTAACCTTCCTCTCTGGTCGCACCGACTCATTCAATGCGAGAAGCCTTTGTTTTAGATCGTCAGTTATAATTACAGAGGATTCTACTGAGAGTGCAGCAACCATTTATGTGTGTGTGAGTCATAAGTCTAGGTGGTGGTACTGGATGGCTAGACCGGCTGATGTAGTTGCCGTGGGCATATAAGGCAGGCATAAATGCAGAGGGGGTCTTGAAACAGTCTTTTTATTTACAAACTCAAAACAATAAAGACAATAAACAAAAACCACAAACTCGAACTATAATTAGGGCTCAGGGCAAACACAGGAAAAGATCTGAACACAGGGAACCAGGAGCTGACAGGGAACTGACAGAAGGAAACATGGAGCTGGAGCTAACTAAGGACACATAGGGGAACTAGAGACAGGGCTGGACTGGAGAGACAGGGCTGGACTGGAGAGACAGGGCTGGACTGGAGAGACAGGGCTGGACTGGAGAGACAGGGCTGGACTGGAGAGACAGGGCTGGACTGGAGAGACAGGGCTGGACTGGAGAGACAGGGCTGGACTGGAGAGACAGGGCTGGACTGGAGAGACAGGGCGAGAGAGCAGATGGGTTAGTGGTTAGTGAGGTTAGTAGCTACATGGAATATGGAGACACTGGATGCTGACCTAACCAGGTTAGTATCTAGGAGTTAGTTGCTAACCGGGTTAGTACTGACTTAATAGGGAAGCAGAACACAAGAAGCAAAGCACACGAGGCTATTCCAAACCGGCTAACCTACTAGCGACCAGAACCACTAGCAGTCAATCCCACTAGAGGCTAGCCTACTGGAGGCTAACCCTACTAGCAGCCAAGGCTTACTAGCGGCTAGGCCAGGGGTGGCCAAGTTCGGTCCTAGAGAGTTCAGCTCCAGCCCTGAAAAAAAAAAAAAAACTCTCCTGCCAGTAGCCTTAGTAGTCCTCAAGACCTTGATTAGCTTGTTCAGTGGTGTTTGATTAGGGTTGGAGCTGAACTCTGCAGGATTGCGGCTCTCTAGGCCCGAACTTGGCCACCCCTGGGCTAGGCCCTCATGTGGCTACACACAACTAAACAGACAAAGAACTACACCAGAAGTCTGACACTGGGGAGACACAGAACAGTACTTACGCGGGAGGAGACACGGCCTAACTACACACTGAACAGAGCAGCTCCATGAGTCCACTCACACGGAATATAAAGTAAACCAAAAACAGAGCCCTAATAAAACCAAAGTTACAAAACATAAACCAAAATATAAACTTAAAGAAACCAAACAAAACAGAATGCCCACATGACTGATAAGGATATATACAAACATATACAGCAACAAACAAAAACCATACAAACAAATAAACAAACAAAGCTCAAGCCAGTTTCCCAGAACAAACTGCTATTTATAGAAACTTTAATGAGCCACCTCAGTTCAGGTGAGCACTCATCACCTGACTGAGGTGCCTTCTGGGAAACTGAGTTGACCAACAAAACTACAGACAAACAGAAACAGTGACCTCTAGTGGAGGTTCCTAACAGTGTGTGTGTGCATATGTCTGTGTGTGTGTGTGTGTGTGTGTGTGTGTGTGTGTGTGTGTGTGTGTGTGTGTGTGTGTTTTATCTTTTAGCATAATTAGAGAAATTCCTACCGAGAACCAGCATGGTAGTCCTGACAACTTAAAACGTCTTCCTCTGAAAGCTAAATGCTTTATATATTTTTAAAAGACATAGAATGGTGAAAATATTTCTTTGTGGTTATGGTTGGGATTAAATAAAATTTTCAGTGTTGAAAAATTGTATTATATTATATATAGTGTGTCGTTTACTGTACATACAGTATGCACTGTACAGTACCTACAATACCTATGCAGTACAGTGCCCTCTGAAAGTACTGGAATGGCGTGACCTCTGTAGACTTTTATGAAGGCAGAAATTCTGATTTACTGTTTCATATTCATTTCTTGACCCCATATCCAAATATTATGTATTGAATGTGTAATGAAAAACAAACAAACAAACAAAAAAAAAAACGTGAGAGACAGAGTTTAAGCAACCAAAAATACTATATAAACAAACTCGTGAGTCTCCAGATATGTATGAAAGGGAGCTACCTTCCCTATCTTTGGCCCCTTTTAGCATCGAAATTGCAGCTTGCAAGCCTGAGAATACACAAGCCAAGGTGAAAAACTGGAAATCATTCAAATACCATTTCACATTGCACTACTGTACATGTGCATTTTGAAATGAAAAATATGTCCTTTTCTCCATCATAGACAAATCAAATCCATAGTTTGTGAAAAGTAAAACGACCATATAGTGAAGATAAAAATAATGGCACCACTTCCAAAAAAAAAAAAAAAAGTGATCTGTTTAGGAATAAACAAAAGATGTTTATTTATTTATTTATTTATTTATTTATATATTTTTTATACAGGAATCTGTATGTTTGTTTCACACATTCATATTCTAGAAAACTATAATCTTGTTATTTAGGCTTAAAATCCGCTGCAGCCCCAGTCATTATCATTATAATATGTAGTTTACTCAGTATGACTTTCTGTAGATTTCAAATCAACCTGGGAGTTAGGATGAAAATTCGTGAATGAAGGCCAGACCTCGCTCCAAGGCATTTCCACATATTTGGAGCATTAAGGTGTTCTTGGTAGATCAGTGTTTCAGACATGAAGCAGACATACAAGGTATCCAAGCACTAGTGAAACGCTGGGATAAGTGCACTAGCGTAGCAGGGGATTATATAGAGAAATAGTAGGTCTAAAAGGTAGTCCTCTAAACCAAGTGACCATGTGACCATTGCTTGCTCATGATCCGTGATTGATGTGAGAGCATTAAGTGCCTCCCATCTCTCCTCTGAGAAAGCTTGGCCAATCAGATCTCTCAATGTGCCCGGCTGCGGGAAGCTGCAGCATCAACCGAGAATGAAAGTCTCGATATCTGAATGATAGGGCGAGCTCATCTCCCCGAATAAAAACATTCAAATAAAAACAGCTTACTTTTATTGAACAAGGTTACATCTAAAGAGGCATAACAAACACTTTGCAATCACATAGTAATCACAGTAGTTTGAAAGATGAGTTTGAAAATCCTGTTATTTTTAGTCACTTTGCATAAATTTGCTGAAATTAAATTGGTGCAAGTCATGTACAATTTGAAATGAAAAATATGTCTTTTTATACATCTCCATCATAGACAAAACAAATCCATAGTTTGTGACAAGTAAAACCACCATATAGTGAAGATCAAAACAATGGCACTACCTCCGGAAAAAAAAAGTTTGAGAATTAGCTTCTCTGTTCTACAGCACGTGCTTAGAAACCAGAGAGATCTGGTGCATTGTTGGAAACGTTTCCTATGCGCGTCACATGCTGCGGTCCGTGCATTTGTTTTATTTTGCCAGGTGTTGCAGTAGTGCTCTCTTGCACTTAGAAACAACACACATCCGTATTAGAGCTCTCAGCTCACCATGAAATCCTGCCACCAAAAGCCTTCTAACATCTGCCACTCTAGCAAATGCTCATTGTAAGCCTGAAGTAGATTTTCTGCATGCATGAATATGTTGTATTATCACCCAGAGTGTTAGAGCTCCTGGGACAGCGTTGGCATATAAGTCAGTGACAGGTTAACGGCCTGCTACCGTAGATTATAGAAGGCAAAGGACAAGACCGGGACAAAGGGATTAGTCCTGCCACTAAAAATGTTACACTTTGAATGCTTTTGAATAGTAGCAGTCTAAAGTACCTAGCCAGCCCTTTCACTTACAACTCTCAGAGCAAGGTGTATTGGTGTGTTTATCCCTTTTGCACATGCAGAGAGAAAGAGATCACTGTGGTATCACTGTGAGAAAAGCAGAATAAGACACCCTGATCAGAAGGTCCCAGGTTTAAGCCCCAGCATCGTCAAGCTGCCATCGTCAAGTCTCTGAACCCTCTGTGCTGTGTCTTCTTTTCATTTGCAATGAAAAGAAGACATGTAACAAACAAGGTATACTCCTTCTACAATCAATCTGTGATTAAAAGCCCCAGGGAGCCTCAATTTTTCTGACTAGGATCTTCTAGGACATCTTGTTTTTTCATCCGCGAAACAACTCTTTGTACTTTATAAAACCAGACAGTATACCAGATAGTTAACCTCATGGTATCATGTCCAACCAGTCACGGCTGGAGTAGAGATGATTGTGTTAGTTTTCATATTAGAGATGAAATCTAATTTCATTCGTTTGCTGCAGGGTCAAACTTCAGTTTATTGTAAAGTGAATAAAAAATTCTGCCCTGATTCAAGATAGTCAGTAGAGACTCGATGACTCTGATCATGTGCCGCACATGATCGCCTTAAATTGAAACACATGCCCTGAGTCAAAACAAAGAGCCGAGAGACTAAAAAACAGAAGTCTAAGACTTATCTCTGTTATGTTTTGTTTATAGTGCAGAACACACGCTTTATAAAGTCAAGGTCATTTCCAGGGAAATAAAAAAAAGTGCAGCCACAAGCAAGGAAGTGGCCTCGCACCACAATATGGAACCGTATAATAAATGACCAAGCCTGGAACTAAAGAGCAGCAATACATTTCTTTAAAAGCCCATACGTTTTTCTGTAACAAAATTTTAAAGCATAAGTGGTGGTTCTTGAATTTCTTTCAAGGTCTCGACTAACATTTGGAACAGAGGGATGAAAGAGACAGCTCCCAATCTCACTGAGTCACACGAAAAGACGATAGAGCATCTAAGGACATGGTGATCCATCTACAGTAGACAGAACTATCTCTCCACTTTCCTTCCTTTTTTTTTTTTATCAGTTGAAAGCGAGAGACGGGAGATGAGAACGTCCATTGATCTCAATGAGTGCGATGCCACAATGGAAAGCTTCATCTGCGGCCTGAGAAATGGAGAGAGGCAGCCCTGTTAGACGACTGGACACGCTGAAGCAATGCGCGGGCTAGAAAAAGCTACAAATCATTAATCACAGGGTCTTCCATGCTTGAAGTCTAACTTCAGATCAATTCCTGCGTGTGTATGTGTGAACTGTTTCATTATGCCTGACTCACACACATTTATTCTTCATAGCTATTAATTCTCAGGCGCAAACGGAGCGGAATATTGGCTTTTGTAGTGATGTACAGCACAAATGGTGTTTAGCAGGGGGAAAAATATTGCAAACAAAATCATACTTAACTTTTTTTTTTAATCCTGAAAAGAAATGTCTGTGACTTGTTTAATAACGCCCTTTTTTGTTTCATTCCGTCTAGCCCATTCAACTAATTATTTATGTCTTACCTTCAAGGTATGCTAAAATATGCATTAAGCCGGTTTTAGACCGCACCACAGCAGAGGTTGGATTATTTTTTGCATTATATGAAATTATCATAATAAAATATTGGCCTGTACTGTATGATAACGCATTCTTCTTCGCATTATTCTTCATGATAGACCTTTTGCGTTTTCTGCACGACCCAGGATTGTGTACCACATAAACATTCTTTAAAGTCAACTTCAGGTAATACATGTAATGACATAATAATGTCAGTTAGTATGATTTTTCAACGCATCAACATTAATTAGAGCAAATTTTTAAATTTCATGTAATTACTTTGACGTAATCCTACGCCATCCTCCTGTTAGTGGCTTTTAGGAATGTTAGCTTGAATCGAATGAATGGATGGAGGAATAAGGGATGAATGGTCAGAATTTACGATTAGTGTTCTGACCCGGTTGACCAGTAAGAGTGACCAAAGGCCGCTAATGACAAACTGTCAGGTAAGGTGGGATTCTTTTAAAAGTTACCAATAAGAGCATATGATGTACCCAAACCCACTTTTTCCACTTTTCTCCAGCCAATATTTTCAATAATCTTGTTAGTGTTTTCTGATATTTTCCTTTCACTATATAATCTTTTACAGTACATGCTACCCCGTCTCTCTTTGTTCCTTTGAGTGCTTCCTCATACCTTATATGACAATACCTCCAACGGTTAATTCTTGGATCTCTTTTAATCTGTTGCAGACACGTGACTATTATGAGTCACAACATAGATTTCTATGTATATTCATTGATAAGGTGTATTTTGGAGCCAGAAAATAAATCCGGGAAAGATTTCCTCATGATCACAAGATGACCTTCTGGATTACCTGATTTTTATTTTCACACAGATACTGTATAAGAGTAACCTAGCAACTAGTATTTTCAGTTATCAGTTCTGCTGATTATTTTCATAGGCAGTATGTTGCAGCGTGTGCTGTTTTTAAGATAACACATACTGTACTTCGTAACTTAAATGAAAAAGAAACAAGCAGGTTAAAATGGATGAAGATGGAAGAAGCTAATGAGGATATTAATTTGTTATCAAAACGTCATTAACTCAGATGGTGTAAAAAAATATGTGATTCCTGCTGGATTTGGAGGTGTTTGCTAGTGATAGCATTAGCACTAGCTCATTCAGTGATTGTATTGCAAATGAGATGATGCTGTGGAATATGCTGTGCTTTATCTTAATCAATATTGACATTTCAAGCTTTTTCATTTATAGCTAACTAACAGTTTAGGAGGCGGCACGGTGGTGTAGTGGTTACCACCATTGTCTTGCACCGCCAGGGTTCGATTCCCGGTCAGGCTCGATTCCTGTGTCTGCTTGCATGTTCTCCCTGTGCTTGGTGGGTTTCCTCCCACCATCCAAAGACATGCAGGTAAGGTTAATTGGCAAACCCAAAATTTACTTTAGGGTGTGTGTGCCCTGCAAAGGATTGGCACCCTGTCCATGGTGTACTCGCCTTGTGCCCTAAGTCTCCTGGGATAGGCTCCAGACCCTCTGTGACCCTGAATACAGAAGATGAGTGAGTGGGTGAGGAACTGTTTAGGAGTTGAACCCCAAATAGTATAAAATGGAAAGCTAGTGCACTATGTAGGGTGTACAATTCCTTGTTCCAAACACCAAGTAGTGCCCTTGTTCAGGGGTTAGAAAGGGATGTGTGATTCAGCCTTGACTTAGAAGCAAGCTAGTCATGAAAATAACACAGACAAAGGAATTACTAGGGAGACAAAGGGTTGTGGTCATGTGGTTTAGGTCTTTCTAGTAGATAACCTTTTATTCTGTAAAGAAATCCGACAACATTCTGACATTCCATTGCGTGTGATTTCGTCTCTTATGAGTGGCAAGAGTGTCGAAGCACAGCGGACAGATCTAGAAATTCATTCATCGTTTTTTTAATCCTTATGATGATCAAATATCATAAGGATGCGCACATGTGCACATGCGTGTCGGTCGTGTGCATAATAATATTTATTCGTCTGTGTACCATATTTCAAATTAGTTTATTTATGTATTCATTTATTTTAATCCTGACAGTACTTAGACCCTTATTACTTTAATCCTCTTGAGTCAAACTCAGTTTATTCAAAGCCTCTCGGTCTAAATCTGGTTATAATATGAGGAAGGAGCCACAGCTGTAATCTATTCTAATTAGACTTTTGTTCAGTTTGGCTGAAGTCACAGACAGTCCAAATTCACTATCCGACTGAACACATACCAGAGACCAAAAAAGCATCTAAACATAAGTGAAGATAAATTCTGGGTTGATTGTCTTGTCTCAGAGTGAGAGATTTCAATATCTGAGGTGTTATTTGAGGACGAGTGTTTGACACAAGATGAGAGTGAGTGATTTTCTCTCTCTCTCTGTGGGGGTGGGGGTCGCTGGTAGATGTGAGGGCACAGGTGTGACACTTTGAAGATCTCTTTATTTGGATCTCCCTCGGCGGTGGCTGCCGATACTGCGGAGTCAAAAATAAGTTGTCAACTGAAGGCAGAACAAAGAGACGCAAAGAATTATGGAACCAGCTCCAGAGGAGAGACGAGAGAGGAAGAATGAAAAGCAGAGCATAAAGCACAGGATAGAGAAAAAAGAGGATGAGAAAAGGAAGACAGGAGCAGAGAGGAAAACAGAGGAGCGATTAGGAAGAAGAGAGCTGGAGAAGAAAAGAAAAGTAATGCAAAGTAAAGGAGATGATGACTCAAGTGAGAAATCGAGAAAAAAAGGCTTGAAAATGAGGAGACGAAGGCAGCAGAGGAAGGGGGGGGGGGGTGAAGACAGATGAGACAAGAGGAACTAAGGAGCTGAGATGGACTGAGAAGAAAGGGAAGGGAAACGTGGGAGGGGGTAGTGTGACTGTTTAACAAAATCATGTAACACCTCGGGTACGTGGATCAAATAAAAGATGAGCCAGAAATTCATAAGGAATTAATTAATGAACATAACTATAAATAATTTAACTGAATTCAATTTAATTTAAAACTGTCATCTGATCTGAACTCAACTCAACTAAACCATATTGAGATGAACTAAACTAAAGTTAAAAATTAAGTTACAAGTTAACGCATCATTATTGCAGTTATAAATTAGGCTCAACTAAAGTGAAATAAACTGAACTGAAATTAACTGAGCTGAACTAAACTAAGTTCAGTGTAAACAGGATTGAATTAAACCAATTAACTGGATATAAAAAAGGAGTTAAATTGAACTTGAGTGAACTAAACTCAGTTGAACTGAAATGAATTGAGCTAAGCTGAACTAAGCTGGAATGAATTGAACTAAATTGAAATAAAATAAACCAAGCTGATCTGCACACAACTGAACATAAATACGTATATAGAGCTCAAAATAAATTAAAGCAAACTAATAACTTAAATTTAATTTTAAAAAATTAACTGAACTGGAAGAAAAATGAACTGATCAGAATTGAATTCATTTGATTTGAATCAAAGTAGTTTGAAGAGAATTTAGTTCAGCTGAAATAAACTGAATTGAGCAGAACTAGACTGAAAAAGTGAAATGAATTGAAGTGAACTAAATGTAACTGAATTGGGCTCAATTTGAAATAAAAATAGACTGAGCTAAATGAACTCAGTTAATCTGAATCGAGGTCAATTTAATTGTACGGTGGCCGTGAAGTGCAAAACAACTTAACAAAACCGAAAACAAAATAACATTCAAAGACAAAATAACAAATTCAAACCCAAATTAACAAATTCAAAAAACTAAATAGCAAATTCAAAACCAAATTAACAAAATCCAAAACAAAATAACAAATTCAAAACCAAACTAACAAATCCGAAAACAAAATAACAAAACCCGAAACTAATTGTAAATTTGGTTTTGAATTTGTTATTTTGTTTTGAATCGGAAAAGGTAGGTATAGTTTGCGAATTAAATTCTTACCACTGATTGGATGAGACTCAAGATAAACAGGAAGTAGGAAATTGTGTCTCTAACTTTGTTTCTTGTGTGTTCTGCTTCATTTAAAAAAAAAAATTTTCGGTGTGCAAAACTAAGAAAATAATAAAATTTTTCATTAGAAAGCAAGGAAATGAAATTTATTCAACGTTATTTTGAGGACGGACATTCGTATGCCGTGATTTTGGATATGCTGATGACATATCACGGTATAAAGATTAGTTTGCGAACTGCTGTGTCTCTTTTAAAAGAAAAAAAAATCCACAATAACTGCAAAAATTTGGCAGAACGCCATATTTGAAACCACAATAAGGACAGTACATGTTTGCACATTCATACACACACAAATCTACCGCCGCTACACTACTTCCTGTATATCTTGAGTGACAGATGTCTCGTCCAATCAGCGGTAAGAATTTCATTCGCAAACTATACCTACCTTTTCCGGTTAGTTTCTGAACGGCCGAGAGGTGCAAACCAAATTAACCAAAACCGAAAACAAAATAAGAAATTCTAAATCAAAATAGCAAAACCGAAAACAAATAAAAAAAACGCAAAACATAATAACAAATTAGTTTTGGGTTTTGTTATTTTGTTTTGGGTTTTGTTATTTTGTTTTTGAATTTGTTATTTTGATTTGGGTTTTGTTATTTTGTTTTTGAATGTTTTATTTTGTTTTAGGTTTTGTTATTGTGGTTTTTAATTTGTTATTTTGTTTTCATTTTGTTAAGTTGTTTTGCACGTCTCAGCCACCGTAGAATTGAACTTAAACAATCTAAACTGAATTTGGTGAACTGAATCGAAGTGAATTGAGTTGCTATGAAATAAAATAAGCTAACTGAGTAAAGTATGGTTAATCGCACCTGAGCTCAACTGAGATGTGGCAAAAGAGAGGTGAGAGAGTTTAAGAAAGAGATAAAGAGAAAAGAAGAGAAGAGATAAGGTGAGACAAGACATCAAAAAGACTGAGGGATACATGATGGGAAAAGGTGAGAGGGGAGTGGGGACATGATGAGAAAACTGGAAGAGGAGAGAAGAGCGGAAAGAAGATAAGGGAATTAGAGAGAGAAAGGATGGATTGGAATATCAGAACAGCTGATAAGTAAATAATTTGAGATAATCCGAAATAATCACACACAGACACACGATGATTCCCATCAGTTCTGTCGGCTCCATTAGCACATGGCGTGTGTGTTTTGCACTCGTCTTTAATGTAAGGCGAAGCTTTATCGAGTGCCGTCGAACATCCTTTTGATCTCCTGCTGTTTGAGTGAAGTGTGTTTGTGTGCGTTATATAACACAATTATCATAAAGTGCGTTAATAATACATTATGCATTGTAACAGGAACAGAGAACGGAAACCCAGAAGAGAAAAACGTGTGTGTGTGTGTGTGTGTGTGTGTGTGTGTGTTTTGAGATATTCTCATGCTGGCCATTGGGACTATAAGCAGACGGTTAACATGTGAATTTTTTATGATTGTTATGACTCAGCTGCAAAGAAATTAATTAATTCTCACCGTTTCCCTGAAGGCAGTGATTTTTTTTTTCTTCACTTTTTTTTTTTGTTTCATTTACGCCATGTTGATGTCTTGTTTCACCATCTCTCTTCCTCTCTCACACTATGGATAATGTGTTGTAAAATGCTGGATTCATTTTCTTATAAATTTTTATCAGTGTGCTTTGAAGTGCAATCATCTGTTCTATATGCCGGTTTAATCATTCACTCAGGTCTTGTATATTTATGTACAATATATTATATATTATGAGAGAAAAAAAACACTTTTGACAACCCACATGGCTTTAGGACATTTCTGGAAATTGACATAATTACCTATGAATATGCTGCAATATTGATGAACTTTCAATTATTAGATGACTTGTCTATAAATATTGATTTTCTTTCTAAAATACTCCTGGCTGTAATTTAAATAATAGGTTTATATGTGCACCAACCGCTTACAACTGGATACACCCGTTGAACTGCTCATTAATGCAAATATCTAATCAGCCAATCACAACACAACCTTGCACATCCAGGGTCTGTGTGTGTGTGTTCTCCCTATCCCTGGTGGGTTTCCTCTGTGTAGGTTTCTTCCCACAGTCCAAAGACATGTAGATTATGCTAAATTCCTTTCCAATTACCCCATAGTATGTGAATGAGCATGTGATGTTGACTGGAGATCCCGCCACGGTCGTAAAATTGGAATAAATACAGTGGTCTACATTAGTTGGACTACAAAGGTTCCTAGATGAACGGATGGATCAGAATGGGGGGGAGGGGGGGATTTAAGTGAGTCTGGACCAGGTGGGCTTTTCTCGTCCAAAACTGCTGATTTATTGGGATTTTACACACACAACCATCTCAATGGTTTATTCTGAAAAAGAGAAAATCTCCACTGAGTGTCAGTACTCTGGGTGAAAATGCCTTATTCATGCTGAATGTCAAAGGGAAATGGCTAGACTGTAAACAAATAACTCAAATAACATCTGTGAATGCATAGCATGTTGAAGGCTGAATCTGGATCAGGACATCTCCACAACGGTAGGTTTTATGGGGTGTTCCTGTACCAAAAATGGTCAGGGGAAAGGACAACTTGTGAATTCATGACAAGGTCACCCAAGGCTTACTGATGCACATGAATGGGAAGTGAAGACTAGCCTGTTTGATCTGATCTCGCAGAAGTAGCAGATGAAATGGACCATGAAGCAATGAAAGAAGGTGGCCTGATCTAATGAATCTACTGGTCCTTATATTTCCTTGTACATCATATGTGTGTGCATTTGATGCTCTGAGAAATATTTTTGCTAGGATTCTCTGGATCCTGGCATTCATGTGGATGTTACTTTGACATGTACCACCAACCTAAACATTGTTGCAGACTAAGAACACCACTTCAGCAACACTGGGCAAGTGTTCTGTAACACTGGCTTTGCTACGCTGCAAAACTTGGTTTAAGAAACAGAAAGCATTAAGGTGTTGACTGTGGGATGTGCTATGCAAACATGTCTGATACACAAAGTCCCCACTTTCTGACTTACAGGACTTAAAAGTATCTGCTGCTAACGTCTTGGTACCAGATACCAAAGTACACTGTGAAATGTCTGGTGGAGTTCATGCTTTTATGGGTCAGAGCTGCTTTGATGGCACAAGGAGGACATGCACAATATTAAGCAGGTGGTTTTAATGTTGCGGCTGATTGGGGTATTAATAATTTACCTGCAACTTTAAAGAGGTTTTTATTTATAGTTATACCTTATATTTGTTTATTTTTTTGTTTAAGATTTATAGCTGAAGCACCCATTGTTGACGATTAAACGGTTTGTAGAAAGAGTTAAAAGGTTAAAGCCAAAAATAAGCTTTTCAGCTTTCATTTGTACATATTATTCATACATATGGAAAACTCTCTGCCTAAATTATGAATACAAAAAATATAAAATTTTGTAAGGTTAAGTATCTTACACCTTGTTTATGCTAAGTTCTTTTATCATCAGCCACAGTGGAACCATGGATTACAAGCGTAACTCGCTCCAGAAGCGGGCTCATATTCCAAAAACACTCGTAAACCAAATAGACTTTTCCCATAAGAAATAATGAAAACTCAAATGATTTGTTCTACAGCCCAAAACAATAAATACCTAAAAAATAATTAATATAACATATAAAGTAAAAATAAAACTAATTAACCTGCACTTAACATAAAAAAAAAGTAAAAATAAATCCAGACAGTTAAGTGTTTCTGTTTGTGCGCGCAGGCGCCGAGTATTTGAATGTGTGTGTGTGTGTGGAATTAGCCCCTCACCTCGTCTTAAACAGTAAAACTCCTTCTCCCTCCCACACCTCGCTTTTTAAGTTTCACAACTAACATGCACAATGCAAACACTGTTTTAAAAAAAAGAAATCTCTCTAATGATACTCACGTGAGCATACTAACGGAATCACTGCTGTAAAGTAAAAAGCCGGGGTTGTGTGTGTGTCGTGTGTGTGTGTGTGTGTGTGTGTGTGTGTGTGTGTGTGTGTGGGGCACAGTGTCAA
Organism: Clarias magur; assembly: GCA_013621035.1. Classification (NCBI taxonomy): domain Eukaryota; kingdom Metazoa; phylum Chordata; class Actinopteri; order Siluriformes; family Clariidae; genus Clarias; species Clarias magur. Next base: position 137,775 of record QNUK01000256.1, read on the forward strand.
ATTACAATATTTTAATTTCACTTATGGTGCATGTTGAACGTCATGCAGATATCTACATTAAGTACTGCTAAAGTATCATTCAAATCTGTTCAGTCAATTTTGCGTGATGCTGTGACAAAATCTGACTGGACAGACATACAGACAGAAATCTGACTGCTTAAGGGTCGTCCAGTGTAGGATACGTAAAGACAAAGACCGAGTTTTGACCAATGTACAGACAAAACCTTTTATTTATATAGATTACAGGAACTGTTAATGAGTTGACTCAAACCTGTTACTACTGATTTGGAAACCTTGGCGTGTACGACTGATTTGCTTATTTATTCATTGCCCTGATTCATTGATCCTATCCACTAATGTTGATTTACAGATAGCCTAGCCAAAAAAAAAAAAAAGAAAATTAATATTACCAAAAATATCAAAAAGATGAATTCCTTTTTTCTCTGTTTCTCTGTATATTGACACACTCCAGCAATGACATTTTAAAAAATTACTTCTTACATCTGATTTAACCTGAAACGATTTTGTATGGGTTTTGCTCAGTCCTGTTTTCTTTGTCTCTGAGTGATTTGTCTATTTAGAAATCTTGGTGACTAATTGAATGTTCCAGCCCACTGATTCGAGGTTTTTGCTCCGCTGATTGGGAGTCTCTGCTGGTGCGAGCTTTAAATCTGCTTCCTACTGCTAGACTGGTGGGGAGTGCCAGATGCAGACATGGCTCTGTGTCAAACATTTCACATCTGGCAGAGCAAATGCTGCAAAAGGTGGATGGTCAAGATTTCCATTTTGAAGCCTGGAAACTATATCAAGGAGATAGAAAGAGTCATTAACAGCCAAGCTTCCAGAGAATCTTAATTTCCAGATTGCAAGGTTATTTAATCCTGTTTATCCTGTGTTTATGAAAAGTATAGATTTTCAGGTGTAGGTATTATGGCTCTTATTCAGGAGGCCAAAATTATATGAATGCTCATGCAGGGAAAGTTCTGCATATTCAGAGTCAGTTTATGCACATGCTTAAGTTGATTTCTGCATGCGTTTCTCTCACTTAAGTCCCTGAATAGCACGAAAGTCTGAAGACCGAGGTGAGCGATTTTGGTGTTACGTTCTCATAATGTATTCTTAATGCGTTTAATCACTATTGTTGTTATGGTACAACCTGAAACTCTAGTACTTCTACAGCACTGTTTAGTATGATAAGGCAGTCTGGATGTATTTGCTTGTACAATTTCCTTGTAAAAAATCTAAAGCCATTTTGTTGTGTTGAACTGAAGGCGTTTACAGCATGTTGCTCTGAATTTCTGAACATCATCACAAAATACAAGTACTTAAACTTTTATATTCCCAGGTATACACGGCATATTTAAGTTAAACCAGGACTTTTTATTGTACAGAATAACAGAACAATTTTTTTTGTAGTACAAACTCCCTTTATTTCTCTATATAATCCTCTGCTACACTAAGGCACTTATCCCCGTGTTTCACTAGTGCTTGGATACCATCAAGGTAGGACATTTTCTTGGTACTGTACAGTGAAGCCATGATTGGACTGCCTGCTTTACATCTAAAATGCTGGCCTCCCAGGAACTCCTTTAATGGACCAAAGATATGTGAAATGACTTGGACTGATGTCAGAAATATGCTGTATAATAGCTCCCAGCTGAGTTCCTGTACCATGCAAGTGGTGCAATGGGCAGTATGAGGGAGTATTGTCCTGCAACAACAGAACACCTTTGGTGATCAAACCAGGCCATTTTGCCTTGAGAGAGTTCCACTCGCTAAATGTTCACAGGACCATCATTCACAGACGTACAGCTTCCTTTAAAGTGTTTGCACCATTCAGATGTTTTACTGCGGTTAAGAGCCTCATCATCGTGCTGTGCTTAAATCTTGTGTAAATGTCAATGGGTTTTATGCCTTCATTCATGAGAAATTTAATCACAATTCCTGGCTTTGCTTGAACACCCCTCATATAGTTCCTCCTCTGATTTTTGCTTAAAAAGCTCATCTGAAGCAAGGAGGCTGTAAGAACTATCAGGTCACATTTAAAACATGCAGGGTCACCGATTCTGAAATTCCTGCCGCTTTCTCGGCTTCCACAGTTTAAGTGGGATCTCTCTCTCTCTCACACACACACACACACATTTAAACTCACAGACAGGTTCAGTGGTAAAATGGCAAATAGGCAAGTAGGCTAAAAATATCAGCATCCATATTGCGCAATTAAACCTGCATTCAGAAGGTTGTTGAAGCAAAATGCACTCCATCCTGCTGTGCTTTCCTTAAAACTGCATCCATGGATCTACCAACCTAAAAAAAAAACTGTTACAGGTGCAAGAAAGTTTTATACACCAAGAGGAAATAGAAAAAGCAATCAAGATTATAAAGATTATAAAATTATAAGCGTATGTCCTATTCTTTTCTGAAGTATTCATTTAACATTTATTATTATCAGATTGTTAAAAGGTGGCTTAGTGGTTAGCACTGTGTCGCATTGTATATCCAGGGTCAAAGGTTCTATTCTGTGAAATAAAATCATTGTAAAAAATAATCATGCGTAAAAAAAAAAGATTTGTGTGTAATTCTACAGTATGTTTTGTCCGAGTTGGATTCCAAAATCTACAGCCACGACAGTTTACAGGTGTACGATTTTGTGTGTTTGTTACAGTACAACACTGAAATATATGACTCTGACCGTTTACAGACACAAAACCCGTAATAAAAATAAAATGACAGAGATTTTTAAAACTATAGTAGGTAAGATTTTAGTAGTCTGGCCTCCACGTGGCGCAGTGGTAAAGTGCTCGCCCTATCATGTAGAGAACGCGAGTTCGATTCCCAGGTGATGCTGTAACCTCTCGCAGCCGGAGGTCTAGAGAGAGCTGATTGGCCGAGCTCTCTCAGATGGGAGGAATGGAAGGTACTTAGTGCGCCCACATTAATCACGGCTCTACAGCCAGTCAGGGGCATTCGTGAGCTCACGCAAGCGGATGGAGCGGATAGCGCAGTCCTCCGAGTGTGTTACACCGCCCCCAACAGTGTGTGAGCGAGCAGTTCGAAAAGATGCTGTCGGCTGGCGTCATGTGGTTCAGAGGAAACACTTGATAGTCTTCGGCCCTCCCGGCTGGGTGGTAGTAGTAGCCTTAATGCGGGAGCCCCCTAGTGACGAGGAGGAATTGGACACGACTAAATTAGGGAGAAAATCAGGGAAAAATACCAAAAAAAAAGATTTAAGTAGTCTAAACAGGCATTCCCAAAATAGCCCGTAGTGTGTGAATGAGCATGTGAGTGTGTGTATCTGTGTGTGATTGTGATGGATAGGCACATTCAAGGGTGTACACTGCTGCGTCCCAGTCTCCTGGGATAGGCTCCACCATTTGTATGCAGAATAAAACGGTAAAGTTGGAGTGGGAGTAAGATTGTTAAAAGTGTAACGAACATTTTATGTACCAACTTACCAGCGACATATTATCACGGCAGAATTATAAGTACGGGAAGAAACGTTGTTGGGTGGATTTAGAGCATTATGCAAAATAATAGGGAAAAAAAAACAGATATGAACAGACATGACCTCTATTTTTTGGGAGTGCCCCCTTTTCTCCCTTATTTAGGCATATGTCCAATTCCCCCGTCTCTTGTTTGCACACCATTCAGCAACGGCTACTAGCCACGGAGGGTGTAGGTTAACAAACACCATATGCATCTTTTTTTTTTTTTTTTTTTAATCATTAGGGAGTGGCGTAACACACTCCGAGGACAGCACTATCTGCCCCTTCTGATTGCGGGAGCTCACAGACACCCAAAATTGGCTTGTGCCGCTATGATTGATGTGGGAGTGCAAATATGCTACTCCTCCCTCCCAAGAGAGCAGAGCCAATCTGCTTTCTAGGCTGCCGGCTACAACTGGCTGTAGCATAACCCAGGAATCGAACTTGCAATCTCCCGGTGATTTGGTGAACCGGAACATTTTTGACATTTTGACTCAAATAAACCATGCATGAAATATGCTCTATCAGTTTGTATTACTTTTTTCCCCTCAAAACTGTGATGATGGATTTATCTCATTTGGCAGTGAAACTCATCATGTGTTTGTGTCAGGGTTAGCCAGTACGAGCTTATGTAGGTGTCCTAAATGCCTATGATCGCAAGGCGTAATCAAATACTGAAATCTGAAGCACCAGAGCTACAAAACCCTCAGCTTTTTTTCCCCGTTAAATGCTGAGTCGCTTAGGTGACATGGTGGGTTTTTTTTTTTAATAAATTGTGCCAACAAATTATATGAGTTGAGAGCTAAGAAGTGCAAAACTCATGGGAACGACTGACTGATACAGCAGAATTAATAAATTAGAGCTTTGTGGCTACAGGAACCTGATGATTAATGATAGTACATTAGTAATACCTTATATAATGTAATGGTATAATGTACCTTATTAATTCACACCTTAAGTACATTCTCAAGGCAAATAGACATTTTTGCTTGTTTGCACCAAATAATTAACTGGAAGCTAAATACAGTATTACAGTATGTACTGTATTCCACAACTTTTAAAGATGTGTTTGGCTTAGATTTTACCTCAAAGAATTCACTTTCAATTCATTTCAATTTTATCTGTATAGTGCTTTTAACAATATCCATTGTCGCAAAGCAGCTTTAAGCATTCAAACAAAATTAGGGAAGTGAGTTTGAAAAGTGTGATGAAATATGCATAAATCAAAATGATCAGATTGTCACTGGCAAGGAAAACTCCCCGAGATAGCAGTATGAAGAACTCAGCTCAACGCGACGAGATCTCCAACCATAAGCGGACACCAGGAGTCCAACAGGCAAATGCATTGAAATAATAATAATAATAAAAATAAATTAGGTCATTTTAATCCATTTTTCAAGAATGTTTTCAAACGTTGTTCATACTTAGTCATGTGAATCAGTGTAGCCCCCTACTGGCACATGTGTGGACCTCTCTAGACTTAGTTTTGCACTTCGCTGTTCAGACATTTATTTTCACATGGATGGTCATTGCTTGTCTGGTCACACACTTTTGTTTCACAGGTGCGTTGAGTTGTGTCATAATGCAATTCCTTCATGTTATTGCTCAGTTTCTGTTTCTGGTTCCTGTTTTGTTTTCCATATCTATGTTTATAGAATGGGCGTTCACATCAAACTGGGAAGAAGATCGTTTTCATCCGCGACTGCAATCTCTCCCGTGGACATTCAGTGAGTGAAATGCCTGCTTTTTAAAAATTTGCAGAAGAGACGCATCTCTCTGTGTGACAAACTGAACAATTATTCACCAACACCACTTGCACATTACTGGAACTCAGCAGGAAGGTATTGCCACATCCTCCATACAGTCCTGACCGCGCTTCAATCCATTTCCACATGTTTAATCCATTAAAGGAGTTCCTGGGAGGCCAGCATTTCAGGGGATTATATAAATAAATAAAAGGATTTTTTTTTCTCATTCTGCACAATCAAAAGTCCTGGTTTGACTTGAACAGCCCTTATATGTCAATTTATCTGCATTTATGCTGTGCCTGTTTGACCCTGTTATTCATAACAACATGACTAGAGCTTATTATAATATTCGGGGAAGAAACTTGAATAAATTCATATTCGGCAACACTTCCGGTTTTCTGCAGTCATGCGCATTTTGAGGCAAAAGTATAAAACTTATGTGCAAATAAACTAAATACATCTTTCATAATGTCATGGGTTTTGGTATATTGTGGCCACAACATAACAGTTTGCGGAAGTGAGACACTTTGTCAGTGCCTTTAAAATATTAATGTTGTGGATCCACTTGATTAAAAAATAACCATGTCACATTAGTAATGGCTCCCTACTTACATTGTACTCAGTGGCTTTTATCCAAAGCAAGTTACAACTAAGACAAGCAGATGAACGTTAAGGAATGTATTTAAAAACCCATTAGTGGAAATATGGCAGCAGTGGGATTTGAACCCATGACCTTCTCTGATTAGTAACCCAACACTGTAACCACTCTCACAAAAGTATTATTAAATTATTTAAAACATCCAATTCTCAATATAGTGAAATGTTAGAATTTTTTTCCCCCCTTTGCACTTTGACAGACATGGGAAACTAGCATCAGTTTTTCACCTCTATGTCCTATGTCTCTCTCTCTCTCTCCATTGTCGTTGCCACATCCTATGTGTTGATGTCCTGGTGGCAGACCGAAGAAGTAAAATAGCTTTTTTATCGTCTTAAACACCCCGCCGCAGATACGGCTGTCTCTGTCGCTACTGTCTGCACGTCTGTCAGGTCGTCTCACCATCATTAGAAGCCTGGGTGAGAGACAGAGTGAGAGAGAGAGAGGGGGGTAGTGTGTGAGAGACACAGACAGAGAGTGAATAATAGGTGTACTGCTGCACATATACACTGCACTGACACGCCCATTGCATCCTGAGACCTGAGACTAGAAACAGACCACCATTAGAGTCCATTATATAATGATTACAGTCACCTGACGCAGTCCAGTGGGATGTCCATGTGTGCGCTCACACACACAAACACTAGCTTCAAAATGAGATAATGAACTACAATAAGAACCCTGCAAAATGTGCAGCAGAGAGAAGTTCTGGGGAACTTTTACTTTCTCTCTCTCTCTCTCTCTCTCTCTCTCTCTCTCTCTTTTTTACTTTCACAGAAGTTCAGGTGGCAGAGAGAAATGCCAGATCCCCTGAGAGACTGCCTCTCACACTTCAGCCTGTGTGTTGCAGACTGCTGTGTGAGGTGACGACTTTTGCCCATGATACTGTGTGCGTGTGTGTGTTTTGCATCTATTAAGACATTGGGTGGCAGACCATAGATATAACCTGACAGAACACTGCTAGAGACAAACATTTGTATGGGAATCAATGAAAAAAAAAATTCTTGCATGATCAACATACAAGAGAAGAAAGGTCTCCATGGAAACAGCCCTGCTAGCACATGAAGCACTTTCCCCATGTCCTTCATTCAGTTTTTCCCTTCCTGCACTCCAGAGGGATGTCACGTATCATAATAGTCATTGGTATGAGAACCCAGATTTAATCCTCATACAAGAGGTTAGTCTTCTGTTTGATCAAAGTTGTCGATGCGGGTCAGGAGTGAGACACCCCACTGCTCCATCCATTTAGAGTGTCTAAAAAGAACAAAAACTGAGTTTTGCATAATAGGTTCCACTGTTTAAGTGCTGAGAACAACATTTGAAATAAAAAATACCCATGAGGGGCTTTCAGGTCAAACTGGGACTTTTAATTGTGAGCAGTTACAGAACAACGCTATAAGAGTAAAAAACATCCCTTATTTCTTTATATCATCCCCTGCTACACTAATGCACTTATCCCAGCGTTTTACTAGTGCGTGGATACCATCAAGGTAGGGCGTTTTCTCAGTACCCCAGAGCCATGATTGAACTGCCTGCTTCATGTCTGAATCGCTGGCCTCCCAAGAACTCCTCTACATTTACACCTACTGTACATCTAGCAGACGCCCTTATCTCATTAAACATCTGAGCAGTTGAAGGTTAAGGGCCCAACAGTGGCACCTTGGTGGTTGTGGGGTTTGAATCTGGGACCTTCTGAACCATAGTCCAATGCCTTAATCACTGAGCTACCCATGACCTTTAAACAAGTGGAAATGGCTTGGAACGAGGTCAGGACAGTATGGAAGATGTGGCGATACTGTAACTCCCAGCGAGTGTAATGTGCAAGTGGTGTTGGTGAATGATGGTGTGTATAATTCCCACAGACAGATGCAGCTCTTCTGTAAGTTGGTGACAAGTTATCCTTTGATTTTCCAGGATTAAGGGTTCTACTTGTTGATTGTTCGCTGAAACAACTGCAATGGGCTCCAAGCCCTCTTTGCCATGATCGTACTGTGCTTGAAGTCACCAGAATTCACCAGTTTTGTGAATTCTGTGGTTTGTCCCGGTTTGACTGGAACACCCTCTGTATTTGTATTTTTATATTCATGGAACAAAATCAGATTTTGCAAAGGTGCTGTAAACACATTTCTTATAGTTACATATAAAAGATAATCTTGTTTTTAATATTTTTTAGGGAAAATCATGTTTTTTTTTTTAACCTAAAATTTTCTAAATAAAGTTTTAAATATTACAATTTTGGGGGAATACAGTATATGACAGTAGGTTCATAAAGGGAGTACCATGTATCTACTAATGTGGAACTGCATGTAGACAACTAATTGATGAGGTGCATAAAGAGAAAGAGAGAGAGAGAGAGAGAGAGAGAGAGAGAGAGAGAGAGAGAGAGAGAATGCCTTGTCCCTCTGTAAATGGTACAGTCCAGTGTTTTAGACTGAATGACTTATTGCACCATGGCCTAGTTTTGCTTTTTCTGTTCCACATTTATCATCCTTCTCTGCACACACACACACACACACACACACACACACACACACACACACACACACACACACACACACACAGTCTTAACATCCTTGTGAGAATCTTCTTTTGGCATAACACAGCTAGTTATTCCTATATGCCACTGAAACCTAGCATAACCCTTAATGTCAGTAATGTCACTTTTTTTTTTCCAACATAAAAGCTGTGCAAGAAAATGGCAATTCCCCTCATAAGGACCATCCAAATGTCCCCAAAAGGTCAAAATTATCAGGTATTCCTAATCTTATGGGGACTTCTGGGTCTTTGGTCCTCACTAAGATCTAATAAACATACCACTTTCCCAGCACTCTGCACTACACCAGAGCAAATCATAACCATAACTGAATTATGTAAAAAATTATCCTTATTTTTCATTGTCAGTTAAATGTCCAGACAATATTGAAAACTGTCATATATTTTTTATCACCATGAGAACATCTGGTCCCCATGAAGCATGAGCAGTTATATACACTCCTCTATACACACACATACACAAGATCGCCCGTACATTCCTGTCAAACCTGTGACCTTGAGCCTCTGCTGAAGGTGTGTTGTGAAATGCAAAGCCGCTGAAAAAAGAACACAGCACCTCCTTCCACACATGCCTCTTTTGGCAAACTGCAAGCAACCGTGGTATTTGGACAAGAGAATGTGGACGACAGAATAATCAAAAGTGCTGTGCATTTAAATGATTCATAACTGTTATATTGGTTAAAGACATTGTAACTGAGTAGGGTTGAATGAAACCTGGAATTTGTCCGAGGTAACTTATGGCAAAGGTAAAGAGATGTCAACATGACGGCAGGGCATAGGCACACACTCACACACCCAATCGTACACTATGGGCAATTTGGAAATGTATTTATTCGTACATATTTATTTTCTCATACAGAAAATCACAGAATAGTTTTCTTTTTCTTTGACCATAGAAAAATCCTGAACGTTATAAACACTCATTCAGAGGCACAATCCTTAATGCTCCAGCATTCTCTCTGCTTTTGTCTAATTTATTATGCCTTTTGGAGCTGTTTCTCATCTGTATTTGGTTCAACTTTTCTTCCATTTGAGAAGGAACTCATTGGATTATGCTCCCACCACCATGCTTCACTGTAGAGCCAGTTCTAACAGTTGACAAGCACTACCTGGTTTTCATTTTTTCAATAATCTACTTTTTTCAAAAATCCATATCCTCCATATCTCCAAAGAACTTCTCAATCTTTGTTAGAGTTTCTTTTGATTTCATGGCCACCTCCATGACCAAACTAATTTACAAACATACCCAGTTTTTGCGTCTGGCCAAATAGCCAGCGAGAGCAAGGGTACTGGTGCGTCAGTTTCCCAATGACTGGGACTCAAAGCTTTCGAAATGGTTTTACACTCTCAGGCAGATCTATATCTGGACACTCTTTGATCCTGGCGGTCTGCTGAGAGTTCCTTGGACATCGTGGCTTGGTGTGTCCAATCAATTGGAAATCATGTCCAATCAATTGAATTTGCTCCAGGTGGACTGCAATCATTCAAGTTCTACAGACATTTCAAGATAATCAAAGCAACCAGGATGCACCTGAGCTCAATTTGGACTGGCTTTAGCCAAAGGCCTGAAGTTTTGGAAAACTGTATTTAAAAAAAAATGAATAAATAAATAAACAATAATAATAATAATAATAACAACAACAATAATAGCTTTATTAAAAACAGCAACAACACCACCAACAATTATAACAATAACAGCCAAATGGTTTTTTCTTTGGTTATAAACATTAAAGCTAGGGTTGAACATAGCGGTAATCTGCTTGGAAGGTCCTCACAAGGATATTAAGACAAGCATGTGTGTGTGTTTGGAAAAGATTAGCCACCTTCACACTTGTGGTCATGGTGGCATTATAGTAAGGCCAGTGACAGGCCACATAGCGCAACGGTTCAGCTCATCTCACTCTGACAAAGGAACACAGATAGTGACGGAGTGCAGTTTTAATAAAAGGAAGCTCAGAGAGAGTCAAAGAGAGAAAGAGAGAGAGAGAGAGAGAGAGAGAGAGATGCCAGAATGATGTACAACCTCATCCTTCACACAGCACATTGGTGTGAAAACACCGTGACGTTCAGTAAAGTCTCAATTATCAAGCTCGTATGATTAAGCAGGTAAAAGACCGTATTTAGTGTTAGAAATAACAAAACAGGAGCCACGCTTCTCTGTCTATCGATTCCCCGAGCTCTATTTTTGTCAGCACAAAAACCACAGCTCGCTCAGACTCAACCCCGCATGCACGCTCACCAGCCACTTTACTAGGACACCTGCTCGTTCATGCAATTATCCAGTCAGCGAATCATGTGGCAGTGGAGCAGAGTGAGGCATCAAATCATGCAGATACAGGTCAAGAGCGTCAGTTAATTTTCACATCAAACATCAAAATGTGGGAAAGACGTGATCTCAGTGATTTGATTTTGAACATGGTACGGATGAAAAAAGCTCATGGGGTTTTCCAACACGCAAAACAACATTTTCTAAATTTTATGCAGAATGACGCAACTAAAAAATAAAATAATAAACATCCAGTTGTTACGCACAAGTCAGGAACTACACTAAGCTCTAATACCCAGAGCACAACACCAACTACAAGAATGGCTGTCGAGAAATCCAATTCCGAGCATGCATGCTGCCATTGACCTGAGAGGATTCCCACTTGCTCATCACGCAGGTTTAGGGTTGCCTAAAAATATATAGGGTCGTAAAATATTTGAAAACTAAAGACCTGTTTCGTATTGAAAGCCATTTTTTTCTTTTTCCTATTTTAGAGAATCATTTCAGTGACACATTCAACCCTGTGTCTGTTCTCTGACCGAGTTTGCTTTGCCCCGATGATACAGGAAAAGGCCACATTAGTTTGCACTGTAAAGAAAGCTACATGAACATAAATAGCATTCTTAACAAACTGTGGCGAGCAGAAAAGCATCTCGGAACAGATGAAATCTTAAGGTAGATGGGCGACAACAGGGGAAGACCACATCAGGTTCAATTTCTGTCATCCAAGAACAGAGGTTTAATCAAAGAGGAACCAGTCGAGATTGAAAAAAGACCTGACTGTAGTGTTTTCTCAATGAGTTTCCATGTGATTTTACACATCAACCATGGAAATGTTTTTATTTATATATTTATTTTTACTTATCAATATGCCCATAGAACTTCAAATGCATATGCATTTTAGCCATTTTTGGTTTTGCAGTTTTTTTTTTTTTATGTACAAATATAGACCACAGGATTGTGCAGTATAGAGTGACATATCCTTTTTTCAGCACAACTTACGCAATATAATAAACAAAATTTCATTTCATTTTATCCAACTATACAAACATAAGGCAAACATTTAGAAAATGGGTCACATAGGGGAAAAATAGCACAGATACACATGATCACATGTTTCTATGACCAAAATAATAATAATCATCATCATCATCATCATCATTATAATAATATGGTCATTTTGAGAGTTCAACTTTTTTCTGACCTCATTCCCATATTCAGGTAGTGGTAAAAATGTACATGTTATAAAAGTAATGATAACTTTTATTCTACCTGAAGCCTCCCCATTAACACACCAGCAAGTCTTCCATTGAAGCACATATTCTTTTTAATCGTCATTATTAAGCCAATGTTATTAATTTCTTTGCTTGTTTTTCGGCTTTTTGGTTTGTTAAATTACATGCAATGTAAAACTAAACCCATCCCTAATAGCAAACAATATCTGAACAATATTTAATTTGCTCTGATTTAGATTCTGAACAGTGGATAAACAGCATAAAAGTTTCAAATCCACACAATCAGGACACAGGGAACAATTTTGATTTGAACTCTGATAATTAGCCAGATTTTATTCTTTGTCTCGGAATATAAAATAAAGATAAAGAGACTTTATCGTCATTGTAGTGATACAACAAAATTAGTTTGGTAGCTCTCAGAGACCAGCAGCAATAATAAACATAAGATTAAACTAAAAAATAAACATAAGAATATTGGGGATTGGTTACTCAGAGTACTTTCAGCACTGGCTGCAGTACACTTACGGACAGTAAACTTAACCTTATCAGTCTTAATCCAATGGTGATCTTCTGAAGATCATCGTAATTGTTCAGCGAGGGATTATGGTTTATCAAGGGCATCAAAGTTCAGTGTCACTCACTGGTCATATTAGTCCAGCACACCTGAAGATAACACACACACACACACACATACACACATACACACACACATGAAACCATCTCTTTTTGTCATTTTCTCAGCCGTCATGAGAAATGACCAGCCATAACATACTGTACACGTAAATAAAGTAAACTGTAATAAATTTGTGCTCGTCTCTCTGTCCATCACCATCCACATCACTTGTACGATGAATTTCCGTAAAAACGGTCAGATTTCGCGACAACGCATGAAACTGGACATTCCCATAGCAACCAGGTTGGGCGATAGAGACGTGAGATTTGCATATATTTGCATGCAAATTGACCAGCTGGTACCTTGTCGTTATGACAACGGCACACAGCTCCCAGCATCCTCTAGGAGTAGGGGTACGAAAGAGAGGTCGGCCAGCAGTCATCAATTGGAGCCGGCCCCACTTAGCATACGCACACACACACACACACACACACACACACACACACACACACACGTTATGGACAAAACAAACTTGAACAGAATAACATGGGTTTTACTTTATTTGTGTGAGCTACTTGAATAAAACCTGTCTTTTTATTTTTAACCTTCAGTTGTCCCTACCTAATGTTTTTACAGTAACCAAACTGGTGTCACATGATCATGGATTGTTTTTTTTTTGTGTGTGTGCGTTTGTGTAGGCTAAATAACTCACTAGCTATACAGATAAACAAACTGTTACTTTAGAAGAAGTAGAAACCTGCTTTAAAAATCTTGGAAAGTTTTTACTGTGATTCAACACTGCCCCCTAGAGGCAAAAGGAGTTTCAATTAGATTTTTTAAACAAATCTTCAGGAAAATATGAATTATAATTGAATTGTAAAATCTAAAGATGTCAGATATCCAGTGTTGAATATATTTAAGGCCTAAATTTGCAGATACCATAAATATTCTCTTCATTATCAGGGCTTTAATATGAAGAAATATCGGTGTGCTCTGGTTCTGGACATAAGTCGATTAGATGTATTTTCTATTGCAAAGCTCACCTAAATGGAAGGAGAGTTTAAACTTAGGTCCAGGTTGGTGTGACAACCCACCTAATAATGAGTAGGTCCCCTTTTGAAACTAAAACACTAATGCACTGTGTGTTCTGACACCTTTCTATCACAACCAGCATTAATCTTTTCAGCAACTTGAACTATAGCTCTTCTATTAGATCAGTCTACACTTCTATAGGTCCAGCCTTCACACCCCATGCGTACCAGTAAGCTTTGTCTGCCTATGACCCTGATACTGGTTCACCATTTTTTCTTCCTTCAATCACTTTTGGTAGGTCCTGACCACCGCAGACCTAGAACATCCCAAAAGAGCAGGGTCATGGGCGGCCAAGGGTCATTGATGCACATGGGGCGCAAAGGCTGGCCCATCTAGTGTGTGCGTGTGTGTATATTATATATATATGTTAACATTCTATGAGAGACATATTTTTCATGTTGAAATGTGTTTACATTTTTTTGTATGTATGTCTGTGTATATAGTTATTTAAAAACAACATTGTCAGGAAACGCCAGGGGAAAAAAAGCTAAATCATTAATCCTGATAAATTTAGGAAGAAAATATGGAAAACAAATAAATAATTAAAGGAAAAAAATGAACTGGCAAGTCCTTTATCACTTACACTTTACACGGCTGCATGGCATCCTGCTTAATTTCCCAAACAAATTAATTATAATTTTAAAAAAGGGTTTGAGTTCAAGAAAAAATAAAGATTGTGTGAATGGAAAATATGCAGAGTAGGGCTAATAACTGTAAATGTGCAAAGGCCAAAATGCAGTTGTGTGTATATACATATACACAGTTGGCACAGTGGCTTAATGGTAAGCACTGACCTTCGGTCTGCATGTGTGAAGTTTGCATGTTCTCCTTGTGCTTAGTGCTTAGTGCATCCCCCCCCCCCCCTTCCCCCCACAACCAGTCCAAAGACATGCAGTGATTGTTGTTTTGAAATAATACTTGTGCCGTGTGATGAGTTGGCACTCCATCCATGGTGCACCCTACCATGTGCCCTGCATTCCTTTGGAAAGGCTCCAGGCCCTCAGTGACCCTTCACAGGATCAACAGTATAAATAATGGATGAATGGATGTGTCTTCACACAAAACATTGCATAATTGATACCAATAAACTAGACATACTATTTTTAAAAGTTTTTTTTTTTTTTTTTAGCCCATATTGATCACAACAGTATGCAGCCAAGAGTTCATTCCAAGATCATTTCACATTCAAGTTTGTGATGCTGGATGCTGCATGCTGTTTAGAAGTTAAATAAAAACAGTGTATAGACTATTCAGCCAAATTAAAGAGACACATTGAACGGATGGACCAGACACAGCCTTAATTGGCACTGACTAAATGTCCGGAGGGCCAAAATTACTGTTTGCTTTTTAACTCAGGGATTGCTATTATCACAGTTCGAGCTCAAGCAGACACAGTGTATTCATCAGCAGTCATTTTAGATGCGCTTACTCATGAAAACAACAATAAATCGTTGATTCACTATCGAGACCCATTTGTACCCATATGAACAGTCTTATTATTTTATATCTACTAAATAGTTATAATATTCCATACAATAAAAATGACATGACAAACCCCAACCCCGCCCCCCAAAAAAAATAGACCAAAAAACTCACCACACTGATATACGGAGAAAGTTCATCATTTGGTTTTAAGACTAACTGACAGAATATTGTCAATATGTGGTAAAACAATCACTTACTCACTCACTCATCATCTAGGGTCACGGGGCCTGGAGCCTATCCCAGGAGACTTAGGGCATGAGGAAGGGTACACCCTGGACAGGGTGCCTATCCATTGTAGGGCACGCATACACACACACTCACACTTCGTGCAATTTGGGAAACCCATTTAGCCTAACCTGCACATCTTTGGGAGGAAATCGGAGTATAGGAGGAAACCCAACAAGCACGGTGAGAACATGCTAACTCTATGCACAGATGGGAATCTACCTCGGGAACCTGGAGGTGCAACGTGGCAGTGTTAACCAGTACGCCACCGGGCTACCACCTATTACTTACTCTTTACAGTTATATAATAATCCA
This sequence comes from Clarias magur, assembly GCA_013621035.1. Lineage (NCBI taxonomy): Eukaryota > Metazoa > Chordata > Actinopteri > Siluriformes > Clariidae > Clarias > Clarias magur. Next base: position 153,447 of record QNUK01000256.1, read on the forward strand.
TAGATTACATTTTAAGGAGTGCAGTCACATCAGTTTCATCACTTTCAGGGAATACATATAATATGAAATTAAGATTCCAGCAGTGTTAAGGTCAAAAGTCTTAAAAGTCTTAAAAGTCACAAAATCTTGTTTAATGAAGTAACAGCAGTAATGTACCATGCACTCCTGTGTGCTCTGCTGGTAAGTAAGTAAAGCCTTTATTTTTGTCACATATACAGCACAGTGAAATTCCTTCTTCGCATATCCCAGCGTAACTGGGGTCAGAGCGCAGGGTCAGCCATGGTTCAGCGCCCCTGGAGCAGTTAGGGTTAAGGGCCTCGCTCAAGGGCCCAACAATGGCAACCTGGCTGAGCTGGGAATCGAACCGCCAATCTTCCGATCAGTGACTCAGTGCCTTAGCCCTCTGAGCCACCACTGCCCTACAAGTAATAGCAAGCAAAATTGTTCTGAGCCTAGCAAACAAGTCTGGCACCAACAACCATGCCTTAGTAAAAGCCTAGTTTTCTAGGATACAGGTTTTTTTTTTCAACAAATACAAAATTACAGTAAAATAAAAATAAATAAATAACGTAATTATATATATATATATATATATATATATATATATATATATATATATATATAAACAGCTTGCCGGTTAGGTGGGAAGATTGTAGCCCATTTCTATCTGGTTACACTGGATCTAATAAGTCAGAATGGTTCTGGTTGGTCACACTTGTGGCTGATCACGTTGGTTATAACTGGTCAGGTTGGTTCTGGTTAATCAGGCTGGTTGATCTTAATGACTTCACAGGGATTTTTCTCACTTTCACATTCATGTGTTTCGCGATATTACAATATTTTACATATTTACAATACTTACACTCCATAGACACAAAGAAAAACAGAAGCAATCATTCATGAGTTTGTCTCCCTCTTCTGGTCCTTTCTTGCAAGTACTCCAGAGCGCGCGCGCGCGAGAGAGAGAGAGAGAGAGAGAGAGAGAGCGAGAGAGAGAGAGAGAGAGACATGCTTTTATTTCATTTGTGTGTTAGCAAGTGTTGATGTACAGTACGTGAGTGTTAATAAAATATCATGACACAAAAGCTGAAATTCATATTTCTGTACTAAATCATAGATAGATAGATAGATAGATAGATAGATAGATAGATTTGCCAATGTCATATTTTTCTAAACCAATAGTCAAACATTTTAACAATAAAAAAGATTAATAATTCATGATAATAAGAAGCACTTTTCACCAATCCAGTTACACAATCCAGTTTTTCCTATATAACTAAAAAAGTGTAATATTAACATTATCACTCACTCTCACTCATCATCTATATCGCTTAATCCTGTATTCAGGGTCACGGGGGCCTGGAACCTATCTCAAGAGACTTGGGGCACATGGCAGGGTACACCCTGGACAGGGTGCCAATCCATCGCAGGGCACAGACACACACACATACACTCACTCATTCATTCACACACTACGGGCAATTTCCTGACTGTGGGAGGAAACCGGAGTATCCGGAGGAAACCCACCAAACACGGGGAGAACATGCAAACTCCATGCACACAGAGACGGGAATCGAACCCGGACCCTGGCGGTGCAAGCCTATCCACTACGCCACCGTGCCGCCAATATTAACATTATGTGACTCATAATAATAAGTATGTCAATATTATTATTATTATTAATAAGTGATTTATGACAATGCTGGGTCTTATACATTTTTTTTGTTGTTGTTGTTGTTGCGGCACAAGGACTGCTGGGTATTTTCGCTTCTCTACTTCCGGTCAGGTGGAGCGCCCTCGGTCACGTGCTCCATACCCGGAACTCTTATTACTTACCGAGCCTGAACACTCTGCGGTAACTGCTGTCTAATCTGACCATAGCGCGCGTGCGTGTGTCGCCGTCATGGCGCTCAGGTGGGGAATCTGCAGCGCTGGGAAAATCAGCCATGACTTTACAGTGGCTTTGAAGACTCTTCCTCCTGAAGAGCAGCAGGTAGTGCAGATACACACCCTCACTCCTCAGATTACACTTTAATCTCTCCTTTAACCGCTTCCGTTTATGACTCTGAACGCAGGGAATGAGTGCACCTAGTGGCCTGAGTACTGTACACATATACACACACACACACACAAGAATTATAACAACAGAAATATCAGTAAATGCAAAAAGGGTAGCAGGTATATTATCAGTGGTTTATAATCATGAAATATTTATGAAAATGATGTTTATTCTTCAGTATGTATGTTTGTATGTCCGTACAGTAAAATTATTACATTAAATTGAATGAACAATATTGGGAATTTCAAAACCACATGGAATTAAGTAACAATGGCAACCACAGTTAAGACACAAAGGTCAGCCTTTCTGGAATAGTTCTTGCAAAAACAGTATCGTGTCGAGTGCATTTGCAGAAACCCATCAAGCACCATGATGAAACTAGTTCTAATGAAGACCCTCCCAGGAAAGCAACACCAAAACGCTACCTCTGCTGCCGAAGTTGTTCATTTAGAGTCACCAGCCTCAAAACACACCAATTAACAAACAGCACCTCAGAGCCGTTATGAAGGATTTACAGAGGCATCTCAATATCAACTGTTCAAAGGAGATTTCAAAGAAATAAGTAGAAAGAAAGATACTTTCTTTCTTACAATGCTATGAAATGTAGACGATTTCTTTACACTCACTCACCATCTATACCGCTTAATCCTGTATTCACGGGGGGGCCTGTACCTATCCCAGGAGACTTGGGGCACATGGCAGGGTACACCCTGGACAGGGTACCAATCCATCGCAGGGCACAGACACACACTACAGACAATTTGGGAACACCAATTAGCCTAACTTACATGTCTTTGGACTGTGGGAGGAAACCGGAGTACCCGGAGGAAACCCACCAAGCACAGGGAGAACATGCACACAGAGACGGGAATCGAGCCTGGCCTGGGATCGAACCTGGACCCTGGCGGTGCAAGGCGACAGGGCTAACCACTACACCACCGTGCCGCCTATGATTTCTTTACTTAACTACATTTATCACCAGGGAACCTGATATAATATTATTACAATACCTTGGTTCTGATTCTATTTGTATTGCGATTCTGTAATTATCACGATTTTATAAATATACTGATTCTCTATATACACGATATGCACAAAAGTATTTGACCAATATGGATATGGAGTCGGTTTGCCTCTTGCAGCTTCCACTCTTCTTGGAAGGCTGTCCACAAGATTTTGCAGTGTTTCTGTGGGAATTCATGTCCATTCATTCTGTGGAGCATTTATGAGGTCAGTCATTGATGTTAGACGAGAAGGCCTGGCTTGCAATCTCCGTTCCAATTCATCCCAAATGTGCTTGATGGGGTTAAGATGTGGGCTAGTCAAATTCTTCCACAACAAACTCATCAAACCGTGTCTTTATTGTCTTTGCTTTGTGCACACAGTCATATTGGAATAGAAAATGGGAGCATAGCATTGTCCAAGATGTCTTGGTATGCTGGGGATAAGAGGCCTGGGTCCTCAAACATATCAGTCATTTCATGTGTCCTGTTTTCTTCCTCAGTCGTATTAATGACTTGAACGGTAATGAATTTCAGGTGGTTGCTGTGGCAGCGCGTAATTTAAAGCGAGCAGAAGAGTTCGCTCAGAAACACTGTATCCCTAAAGTGTACAGCAGCTATGAGGAACTGGCCAAAGATCCCGAAATAGGTATGAGGTCTACAGTACTGTATATCGCACATGAATATAAACTGTATGCACAAACTACAGTAAATACAGTACAGTATAAGGTCCTGTTTGTAATATAACATCTATGTCCTGAAAGTGGTCCTCCTAAATAATAGTTATGCACTATAATGCACTATTTTGTGTTGTCTGATGGTACAGGTTCATAATTAAGTCCAACTCGGTTGCAAGATGTTTCATTAAAAAAAGTTTCTCGAAGGTGGTGAATACTTAAAAGTTCCATATTTTATTATTTCTCATTCTAAGATGTTAAACAACCTTTATTTTTTAACTCCTTTTCCAAATGTGCTGTTTCAGTGTCTATGCAAATGAGTTACTGCTGAGTCAATGCAAAAATTATTCAAAGTTAAAAAAAAACAGGAATAGTATTTTCTTCACATTTTTTTTTTTTAAATCTGAGTGTCTTAAAACAATATATTTTTGTATAATCGGTCCCCTTTAAACCACTGCATGTCCATATAACATTGACTCTATTTGTTAAGACACTATTGCTATAAATCTTACCAACTGCCTTGATCTTCACTTGAACTATAGATGTAGTGTATGTGGGCACCATCCATCCTCATCATCACCCAGTAGGCATCATGTTCCTCAACGCTAAGAAGAACGTTCTGTGCGAGAAACCTCTAGCCATGAATCTGAGAGAGGTGAAGGAGCTGGTGGCCACAGCGAAAACCAACAACATCTTCTTGATGGAAGTAAGCAGGTGTACATCAAGTGTGTTTTACACCAGATACTTGTAACGTTTGGTTATTAGTCTGTCTCACCTCTGTCGTCTCGTCCAGGCTGTGTGGACTCGCTACTTCCCGGCCTCGTTGGAGATCTCTAGGTTGCTGTCACAGGAAGCGGTAGGGGAAGTGAAGTTAGTCAGAGCGGACTTTGGGGCATGTCTGAAGAACATCCCTCGCTCTGTTGAGAAGGAGCTGGGAGGAGGCGCGTTGCTCGATATCGGCATCTACTGCCTGCAGTTTGTCCTCATGGTGTATGATGGGGAGAAACCTGAGAGTATTCAGGCTAGTGGAGTCTGTTTGGACTCGGGTAGGTGCTTAAAGCCTCTTGAAAACTCTGAATACATTCGGTTGTGGTCGATAAATAATTTAGGAAAAACCTTTAAATATATATTTATATATTTTGGTAGATGATCCCTTTCAAAAGAAGCAGAAAACAAGTACTAAAGACTGAATAAAATTTGTCCTTCCTGTCTGACGTGAACTGCAGGAGTGGACGAGAGCATGGTGGTCTCTCTTAAGTTCTCTCGGGGACGATTAGCTGTGTGCACTTGCACGATAGCTGTCGATCTGCCAAACGAAGCTGTTATCTTTGGGACTAAAGGTACTATCAGGGTAAGTGCACCAGATAGTGTTAATGTTAACTGCTCAGACATGAACCTCACTGCTTGATGTTTCATGCTGTTTGTGTCTTTAAACAGGTCCCTGCTCCTATGTGGTCTCCTACATCACTGATTGTCAATGGGAAAGGGACTCAGTACCCGGTACCTGAACCATACCTTCCTCTCAACTTCATTAACAGCACTGGTATGAGATACGAGGCTGAGGAAGTGAGGCAGTGTCTCCTTAAAGGTGAGGTTCGAATTAATGGGACGCAAAGACATATAGATTCTGGTGCGCCTTATTTAACCTTCTAGCTCATATAAACATTACATTACACAATAGACAGCAAACTTATTGTTATAAACCAACCACCAGATGGTGCTCTCTCTCTGGAAATTCAAGGTCACATTGAGAGAGCAATTGGAAATCTCTAGTCAGGTTTTTGGGATGTGAATTCTGTCTCTCTCTAGTGAGTCAGTGCAATTTTATCAATGAGTCGCATCTTTAGACTCCTAAGTGAAACCAACCAAGGTTGAGTTTTCCATTTTAGTGGAAAGTGTCACGGTTACAGTGTCTCCCAGTTAAAATATTAGCTTTACTATGCTTTTGTGGAACACTGCAAAATGTTGTCTTCACCTATCAATCGCTAAAATTGTTCACTATTGGCAATAAAAAATAGTCTTTTTTCACATTGTACTATATTGAAAACACTACAATATGGACTAAATTTCCAATCTTACCATTTCCCTTATTTATTGTCTTAACTTTTTTTGAATTGGACTTATACAACTGAAATACAGAAACATCACACTTAGCTTTAATTACAGCACACAATGCAGTGGCCAGGTCATGTGTGAAAATGATTCCTCATGCTCTCAGAACTGCTCACAACAAGAGTCCTGGAGTATGTCTGTGCCATCAGGGAAGAAAAAGCCAATTGATATAATAATCTGATTGTTCAGTCCATCTGCTAACTTCATTTTAAAAGCCACATAATGTTGCTGAATCAACTCCAGATCATAATACTGCCGCCAGATGAGTGTACAGTGGGCACTATGCATGAAGGCTGCATCGCTTCATGCACTTCTCTTCTTACCCATCCCTTTGCTTGATCCAGCCCAATAATTTTACCGTCCTGAAAACAGCCAAGATTTTAAATACCATACACAGACAGTGTTATGGTTTTTCCTGTCATTTTGGTGCATTTGTCAGAATAAATGAATTAAAATTCTCAAAACAGCTTGTACAAACTTCTAGTCACTTGTGCAAGTAATAAAAGCAATTTCTTATTCATATGAAGAAATTGCACTTGCTTTGGCATATGACACAGTATGACCTTGAGTGAGATATTGCTTCGTCAGTTCCACAAACACCATTTATTATCCACAGATTATTGGTTTCGTTATTTAACCAATCCAACACATCCCTCTGCTACTGGTAGAGCTGGCAACTAAAATGTAATTAACCGGAGTGAAAATTAAAAATTCCTTCTGGTTTTAGAATAGTAGAGATCTATACAGACTCTTTAAACCCACTGGTATATTTCCTAACATGAAATTTGACATTTGCCTTTTTAATTCAGTCCAACGTCAGCTTCAAATCTAAGCTAACACTGGAACAGGAATCTGGGCCAGTGTCCAGCACAGTTTTGTATTTCACCTACACATAATTACTACTGCAGGTTCAGTGGGTTGTAATTAACAGTTGAATCAGCAGTGTCTGAGCAGAAGAGTCACTGGGCCTCCAGGACAGGGAGTTGAAGTTGCCTTCAAAAAAAAAAAGCTTGAATAGAATCTCAACTTAAGTCAGTAATCCATCAAAAACAACCCAGAACAACGAGGAAATCATCTCCAAGTGTTATCAGATCTAATACAATAGGAAACCATTTTTGAAACCAGCATTTATACAGGTCAGAGGCTGGCAATTTGAGCATTTGCATCAATCTTAAAATCCAGAGACTTAAAAAAAAATGTATTTATTACTGTGGTAACATCTTCACCTTCCCCCAGGACTGAAGGAGAGTTCCCGGATGTCACACCAGGACTCAGTTCTACTGGCTGCGATCATGGATGAATGCAGGAAGCAAGTGGGAGTGGTCTACAACCAAGACCTCCTATGATTTTCAGAACTAAACATGCATATCAAAATGTCAGTGAAGGCTGCCATACACATCACACAATTCAGTGTCACATGCTGTGTTAATATTTGATGGTACACATTTCAATATTAACGAACAAAATTAAAGTGCCACAAGATGAGTCATGACAGGTGCTCTTCTCTTTATTAGATTGTTCCATTCTTTGACGATGCGGAGTAAAGTCATCACACAATACATACATTTTAAATCCTAGTGTCACAATCAGAGAAGCGCGTGGGTATGAGACCTGCACACAGACGCTCGGAGTTTGAAATGCAAGAATGAGAGTAGAGTGATTGAAATATTTGGTAACTTTTATCTCTCTCTCTCTTCTTTTAGATTCTATTTGAAACAACTAACTGAACAGGAGAACACTTCTAACACTATCTGACAATGTTTCTCAATAGGAGAGAAAAATATATATACCTATATATACTTATATATTTCATAAGGTGCTGGTTTCCCCAACACCTCAATATTTCAGTGTCAAGTATAATACAGGATGTAACATTGCCTACAGTAGCTGTGGGAGTGCAGTGCAGAAAACAAAAAAAAACACCAATCAATAAAACACAAGACAAAAACCACACTTGCAAATAAATTCCTCTACACTTGGTCATGGGGAAGGAGGAACGGCAGAGCTGCTAGTGTACCTTTCTGCTTCAGCACCTCTCTGTTGGTTCTACAGTCAGTGGGAATGTTCTAGAATACTGACTGCACAAGCTCTGATCGACACCTCCATTATTCTGCGCTCTGACTGAAAGACACCCGACTCGTAAAGAATACTTTGCTGTGTGTGGGGGGAGGGGGGGTGAGTGCGAAAAATAGATAAGCAGGAATACTAGACTGGGATTAGACAAAATGGTATGAAAACTGGCCTTTTACAGGTAAACCCTTGCTAATTCCAGTCTGCTAGAAGTGCTTGCACGATAAAGGAGCAGAAGAAAGGGTAGAACGGCTGGAATGAAGGTTTACTGCACTGGTACCACACGCATGGTGTTGGTGTAACCGGAGCCTGGACGCCAGCCGGTAAGCACGATAACGACATCACCGTTTTTGAAGAATCCTCGAGCCTTGCCTAAATAAAAGAAAAGGAAAAAAAAAAAAAAAGTTTATAAACACTCTAAACCTATACCAAGACATTGTTGCACAATCTTGTTGAGGGGATTGGAATGATTAAGACCTTCTTATTCAAATTACCTGCTTTTAATTCGACTTTGAAAGCTGCATCAAATCTAAAGCTATCGATCATTGCTTTTCAGTGAGATTAAACATTGGGTTTTTGGGAGGTGTAGACGAGTCACTGGGCATTATGGTTTCCTCATTCAATACATAAAGCTCTTAAACCTGAATAAAAGTTATTTTCCCCCCAGGAGATAAAGTACAAGTACAGAAACCAGAGACAAACAAATGGACCCATAGAAATGATTTTTTCTTCTTCAGGTGAATCTAGTATTGACTTATGAGTAAAATTAAGAGGAACTTGAATATAATTCTTACCAGATTCACTTTGTCATTGGCCATCAATGAAGACGTTCAGTGCTTCGAACAATAATTGGGTAAAGATTTAAATAAAATGAGTCTTCTAGCTTTCTCTTACCAACATCCATGGCAAAGTTGACGCGGAGGTCAACATCCTCAGCCCAGACGTCGTGAGCGGGTTTGTTGTAGAACACAGGGAAGATGCCGCGATACAAGTGTGCTTGGCGGGCTGTCTGCCCATTACGAGTCACTGCAATAATGGGAGCACGGGGGCGGTACCGGGAAAGCAGATGAGCAGACCTGAAAATGATCAGACAAACTACAGTGTTCACGTGAAAACACTGAATACAAAACCTGAACTACTGCAAGTATCTATAATTATATCTTATATACATCTTAAATTATATACAAGTATCTATAATTGGACCGTTCTAAAATTAAATTAAAATTAAACAAGAAGTCATAAAACAACCACAAACATCTACAACTGAACTTGAAAAATGAGTATACCTTCATAAATAGTCTGTTGACACTTAAAGCAGAAATGCTGCTGGTCTAAACAGTATTGTGGAACGTTCCCATTCAGAACGGCACCATCTGTTCTGATCAGCAGCCAACAACTACATAGTTAACCCTGCCCACCTTTAAAATGATCTTAATCACAAACACCTTACAAAAAAAAAAAAAAAAAAAAAAAGACTTACAGGATATAATGTAATAAAATAGATGAGCCAATCAAAACCTTTTTTGGCTTTAGGCTTGTTATTCCAAATTTTCTAGAAAGGTAGGTAGAAGGAGAGGGATCTATACCCAGGCCATGAGGATACTAAGTACTTAGGCAACATGGCACCTGCATCCTTCCTTCTTGCCCTAGCTGTCTCATCTTACCTGCCAGACTTGGTGAGAATAATTAGAGCACTGGCGCAGCATTTGAAGGAGGCCTCAACAGCCCCGATGGCTACAGCCTCTGAGGGGTCATGGCTTAGTTTTGCAGAGCGCCTCAGCTCCTCAAACAGCTGCCGGTGGAACATGGCTGCTTCAGCCTCTCTGGCAATCTGAGTGTGTGAGGGAAAGGACACAGTGCCACCCAGTAGAGGGAGGTGGAGTGGGAATGGGAGGAGTTACAATGAATCAGACATACCACCAATAACACGCACACCGCCCAAGTGCGCGTGTGTGAGAGATGGAGAGAGAGATATAAGCATAATGTTGACCATTTTTTGTTTTAGTTTAGTTTTTTTTTTTTTTTTTTTTTAAAAATAGTTTCCCAAAGGGTGTAATTTATCACCTATACATTATATGTAGAACTTGGGTGCACATCACCCCACTGTAACATTTGCATTTCTCTCTCCCCCTCTCTCGTGCTCCCTGTCTGTCCCTGCTCTATACTTCCTGGTTGCAGCTGTCCTTCAGAACTTAACCTCCTGCCTACCTGCCAGAGCCAGTGAGCACTATGAAAGCGGGGGCGAGGATTTTAAGTGAAGCCTCCACGGCCCCGATGGCGATGGCCTCAGCACGTTCAGTAGAGTAGGTTGTGCAGCGGCGCAGGTCCTCAAACACCTGCCGGTGGAACATGGCCGCCTCAGCCTCACGGGCGATCTGATTCAACCATGCAGCAAGCACATGAGGCAGAGGCATTAAGAAAAAGAGGGCGAGAGAGAGAGAGAGAGAGAGAGAGAGAGAGAGAGAGAGAGAGAGAGAGAGAAAGCAGGTGGCGAACGCAGACAAAAGTAAAGAAAAGGGAGATGTAAACAAGACAATGTTGTAAAGAGGACATAAGGAAAAGAATTAATCCAAATGTTAGATCACAGAATACAGATCACAGAAGATAGAGGAGTTAGGATGACAAAAATAAGATGGCCATGTTAGAATTGGTCCCAGATCCATGTGGCTTTAGTCAGTCATGCAAGAACAGTTTCCTAATCATTTAAAAACACCAATTAAAGTTTAAAAAAAAAAAAAAACACATCTGAATTCTTTACCTAAATTCAAAGTTAACCAAAACATAAGGTACAGAAATAGGGTTATTGTTGCTGAATGGAGGTGTAAACATGCATATCTTGCAGAAAAGACAACAGCCAGATAGAAGTGGTTAAATGAGTTAAACAGTTAGTCCTTGGTCATGACTAGAGCTTTAAAAGGAACTTGATTGCTGAAGCGCAAATCCATTAAAAGCTCATCAACATCCAGAACTAGAGCTCAATTCTTCCGTTCCCCCCCCCCCCTGCACTACACCTTCATTTAAATAAATTTAAGCAGAGTTGAAAAGAAAAAAAGGGGGAACACAGAGTGGGAGACACAGAAGTCAAGAAGAGCACACAGACAATGATGCATTTAAAGGAGCCTGGTCTCAAAGTGAAGCAATATGACAGTGCTGGAGATTAACTGGAATAAAGCTGTAAGTCTGATCATGCCAACTGGCAGTTTAGTGTTCAAGGCCAATGAGGGCTCGGCACGCACATGCACATCACAATCCCTTTGGACTGCATGGGTGAGTCGGCATTCTGAGAGTGTGCAGCACGAGTGAATAGAAAGCAGATAACTGCTGAACAAGGTGGTAAAAAAAAAAAAAAAAAAAAGTCTGGCAGCATGCAGCAGTGTTAGGTACAAGGACAGCATAGCCATTCATGCTACTTATAACCCTAAATCATTTAGCAGCTGCTGAAATAGTTCTGAAGCTTTCTTTGGAATCTGACCCTACTACAACAATAATATCACATGAATAAAAATAGAAATGTAACAATATAATGTAAACAATAAAGTGCATCAGTAAGGGGGTGTACATACCATGTGCTGTGTGCGCACTGCTTCCAGGGGGTAGTCTCCCTTTGCAGTCTCTCCACTCAACATGATGCAGTCAGCCCCGTCCAGAACGGCATTGGCCACGTCGCTGCCCTCGGCACGTGTGGGACGGGGCTTCTTGATCATACTCTCCAACATCTGGAAACATGGAACAGCAAAGTTATAAAATCACCTTTGTGTTTTTAAGAATCAGAGAAATAAAAAGGACAATAAATACATAAAGGCAATTAAACCCTAACCTGTGTGGCACAAATGATGGGCTTGCCAGCTTTATTACAGCGTCCAATCATCATCTTCTGAGCGAGAAAAACTTTCTCTGTGGGGATCTCTATACCCAGGTCACCACGGGCAACCATGATGCCATCGCTGGCGTCCATTATCTCATCAAACCTTAAGGCAAGCAACAATTTAACCATTTTTTGGTTGCAGAACTAAAACATTACAGTTAATGGAAACAGAAGTCTGTTGAGAAATTGTAAATTATTTTAGACATGCTTTTGGATTTAGACTTTAAAAAGTCAGCTATTCATATGCAAAGCTACTAGATAGAAGTTCTATAAGAATAGTGATATCATGGAGAGAAAGCATGGTGGTGTCCATTTTATCACCTACCTACGAACTCCTTCATGGTTTTCCAGTTTGCTGATGATCTTGATGTTCTTCCCCTTCTCTCCTAGCACCTTTCTGACCTCATGAACATCAGCTGCTTTGCGGATGAATGAGGCAAAGATCATGTCGACTCCCATTTCCACTCCAAACTGCAAGTCCTTAATGTCTTTCTCAGACACAGCAGGCAAGTCCACGGCCGCCCCGGGCAGGTTGACGCCCTTCTTGCTGCCCAGCATACCTCCGTTCTCAATGTCGCACAAGAGATAGTCAGAGCCTGTCAAAAACAAGAGAGAAGAATTAAGAGCAACCTATATAGCGTTAGCATAAAACATAGAAATGGAGAAGCTTTAATACAGGTCAAGCATGAAAGTTCTTATTCTTGTTTTATTTCTAACTGTTAATACTTCACGTACCAATCTCTGCAACCTGAAGAGAGATGAGGCCATCATCAATGTAGACCTTGCTGCCCACCTCCACCACCTTAGTGATGTTCTTGTAATCCAGCCAGAGGACGTTCTCATCGCAGTTCTCCATGTAGGCATCATCCAGTGTCACCTTGATCTGGTTACCCCTCTTCAGCTCCACCTCAGCAGTGCCACTCTATCACAGACAAACAGGGAGCGAGCGTTACCATTATTAATATATTGTTAAAAGTGTTGTGAAAATTAAAAGTGAGCATTATAACAAACTAGGTTTTTGTAAACTGTAATTCAAGTACCCCTTTGATGAGTCCAGTTCTGATCTCGGGGCCCTTGGTATCCAGGGCGATGCCTACAGGTCGGTAATGAATGCTCCCTGCTTCAAAGCTCTCGCAAGCCTCACGAACATTCTTAATGGTCTCACCATGATACTATAAAACAAAAACTTTAAATTAAAAACACTGATTGTACACCTAACTATTAAGCTGACCAATATGAAATGATAAAGTAACAAAAAGGTTATATTTACACTATTCACTACACACAAACAATAAAAACATGCTGCAAGATTGTTTTTACAAACTACTAAGCTACTGCAAAAGCCAAAGATCGTATGCATGATGGTAAGAGGACAAAGAGGCCTGGGGTGCAAGCATCATTGTGGTGGTTTGGTGGGATTGAGGTCAGATTGGAGCCGTTATAAAGGCATTGCGAAGCACAAGTACATTTAAGGCCATCTAATTAGGAGGCGTAGCCCAACTTTGACTGGTAGTGTAGGTTTGGCAGTAGGAATGCTCCAGAATACATGCGCAGAGATTTCTTTCAGTAGATAATACATTAACAGAATATTAACTGTGTGTGAATATTGGAGACCCAATTAAAGAAAGGGATTTAAAGGATTTAAGAAAACCCAAACTAAAAAGAAGTTAATAACTATGGTGTTCTAGTTTCTGAAGTACTAGATTTAAGTAGTTCTTAACAGAACAGGCTTGTTCAGACAGCAACTCAGCCTCACCTTTTAAACATACAGTGCAGGTTGTGTGTGTGTGTTTTTTAACTAAGATAAGGCTTGGCTCTGAAATTAGTTATTTATAGTAGCAAACGCTTCAGTGTAGTGTTCACCATAACCCCGACATCATTATCATGATCACGTGAATGGCACGGTGACTGTCGACGATCTTTGAGCCCAAGCAGAGATCATTCAGTCACTGTTTAAGTACTTGATAATTTGGTAGTGTCATGTAGATAAGGGATACACATGACCAAGATTAAAACAGAAACTCGAACCTCGTGAGAACCATGGGAGAAGTTCATGCGAGCGATGTTCATTCCTGACTTGATCATCTCTTTCAGCATGTCCACGGAGCGAGAGGCTGGCCCTGCAACAAGAAAGCAGACAAATACCTCAAATACAAGCACATGATACAACACCAACTTGATATCCTAAATGCATATCTGATGTCTATTAGCCTGTAGCATTTTTAACAAGAAATATTTTTCGCAGTTGGCACCAATATTGAAGCTGTTCCTAAAAATTAATGATGAACTTCCAATAGCAATTCAAAACCGAGCACAACAAGCCCTGTAATAATGCACAACATTAAAATGACAAAATGGAGCAAATCTCCGACAGTGCTGCAACAGACCGATGGTGCAGATGATGCCGGTGTTGCGGGCAGTGGTGGGCTCAGAGTCGATGTCTAGCAGGCACATATGCTCCAGGAAGGTGTCGGCCATGGCAGCGTTCAGCTGCTGTGTCTGGATGAAGGCCGAGCCCAAGTCCTGTGTCTTTGTGTGCGACATGGTGAAAGCAGAGTTGCCTGGTGATGTCCTTGAAATAGATCAGAAACAGAAACTGAATTAAAGAAGAAATGTTACACAATCAGCAATCATCTAATTTATTTAGAACATTAATGACTACTTTATAGTCAATTTGATTTTGAAACAAGTTTACAACTGCAAAATTAAACTTATATGTACTAACTATAGTGCTAATGTAACCCCTCTGTACTTTAGTATTTGCCAAATATGGGATATTTTTTCTCTTTGTAATTTAGGCAATAGTAAAATGGTGCAGTTTAACATGTTGAGTTTGGCAAAATAATTTTAAATTGCATTCCAGAGTCTTTATTTTATCGAAAGAATGACGCCAAAGGCATTCTTTTGCTTGTTGGATTATATAATTATATATCAAAAGCATATTCCCCAACATGCACCCACATGGCTATTAATAGCACAAATCAATATTGCAAGCCAATAATGCTCTCTACTGAAGGTCATGAGACAAGGCACATTGACCAAACATTTTCTGCTTCTGTGGTGACTACAGAAAATAAGCAAGTACTTATAAGTAGCTGCTCTTCTGACATTCAAGTCTTTATATATTTTAATACATTTGTGTAGTTTACGTGCTGTTCACATGCTTTTTTAATTCAATTTCGGATTTGTACAAATAATAGCACCCATCACTGCAGAAAAATGCATTGCATACAAATTAAATGTACAAGTTCCCTTTTCATGGCAGCATGACTACATCTACCCTGCATAACTGCTATATTTAAGCACATTTAACATAAGTGACACCAGGGCACGAGCACGGACATCCTGGCGTGCCCTGTGCTTTGGAGAGCAGAGTCAGTCAAAACTTTCCGGAAAATTCCAAAACCGCCTACAGGGCTTACAGAATATGACAGTTTTTGAAAAGCTGTGTTCCACAAGGCGGAAATGAGTGCTAAAGACGTGCGAGCCCTTCCAGCTGGTTGGACAATATATGGATACATGACTGGATAACTTCAATGAGAAAATTCAAACCAATCCTTTCCCCTTATGTGGGCTCATCTTACAGACCGGTCCATAGGAAGAACAGGACATGAGCTACACTCGCACGTCTCCAGGTGTACACACGCGAATATTTGTTTCCACAAGTCATTACTTGCCTTTGATACATTGCATACTCATGACAAAAGGGAAACACCTTACACCATTCCCATCTCTTTAGTGACACCAACTTAACAGGCTGCTTGTGAAATCAGAAAATGTTTACACTGGTGTCCAAAATGCATAAAGGATTACAGAGCTGGCAAACTGTATATGAATATATATTCTGTTTCACTTTTTGGTATAATAAAACTTACAGCAACCCATTTTAATCTTTAAAACTACCTAAAAACACACAATGCTGCACATTTAAATTTTTTATTAATTATTATTTCTGTCCCCTACAAGTGTGGGCAAATGCTGTGTAGCAGAAACATGTGAGCGTGTGCACGTACCAGCATTGTACAACATGCTCGTATAAAATGACAGAAGATGCACCTCAAGGTGACCTGTTAAACTATTCTCCTGGGAGAAAAGGCTACTTTGCTGGATGTGGGCATGCTTCAGTTTTACAGAAGGGAGGGTCAAGGAAGGAAGGGGGGGGGGGGGGAATTCACACCAAGTTTAATTAGAGGCCTGTCATGAATCCACCTACACGGTAGTAAAATAGTTATCTTCCAGGATGTCCTGACTCATTGCAGGCAAACCGCCACACATAGCCAAGTGGTTAGCCACAGGATTTATTCCACTCCAGCTCATGCCACAATGAAGAGACGTGGCTGAGCCAGTAAGCCGGTGTACGTGAGGAATCTCACACGTACACAGTGCACACACATCCCTTGTTAAGGACAGAATTATCAAACTGTACAGAAATCGTTGACTCTTATTAACCAGCAAAATCTCTGCATACAGTCATGCGCTTGAACATACTAGTTGATCTGAAACTAAACTTTTTTTAATATTATAATCTATGACATGGTACAGTATACACAACAGAAACCATCACTGGATCTCACAACAGGTATTATAGAAACATTAAACCATTAGCTGTATAATATGTACACAAAAGCAGTCTGGATACTGAACCTGCTCATCATGGAGCTTGTCTGCTGCAAACAAGCAACACAACTTGAAAATATTCATTTATGCCTAAAGTTATTTACATCCACATTTCTCATGTCTACAGCAAAACTAAAAGCAAACATTTCCTCTTGCATTTGAACACACTATGCATGTTGACAAACTGGACAGAAATTAAGTATTTTCGCAGTTGGAATAAAGACAATATATCTTACCGGTATGAACGTAAATGCAAACAGAGCTATTCAGCTCGGATTACCAGTATCAGATATCATGTGTCCCTGTAGACACCAATAAGGAGCTTTGCACTGTGCAAAATTGGGCAGTTATCTGTTGTAAGTTTAAGGTGGAATTTAACAGGAAACATGGCATGCACTTGCCCAATAAACAAAAGAATTTCTGAAAGTTTCCCTTTCATCACACCCGGTACAAACTCACTCAGGAAGTGACCTTATCTCCTAGTTATCCAGATTCATGAATGGCATATGGCTTTCTAGGTATGCTGAATTAAAATCATGTAAAGTTTGTGTAATTGAAACCCTGGCCTTTCAGACTTTACAGCATGTCTATTAACCCACTTACACACCCCCAATAACCCATTAACCTTTCAAACTCAAGCCCTTATCTAGCCAGGCCTAGATAAATACTTGGACATGCCCTTGATTTCACAAACCAGTGTATAAATTCACATACCGGCAGAGCTCCTGGTTTTTCAGCAAGATATTGTAACACCTACTCAGCCGAATCGTCCTGAACGGTTCTCGTTTCTGCAGCGGTTTTTCCCTGCCCAGAGCACCACAGCCTGGGAATCTGAACCCGATGAACCCGGCTTCTGCATGCTCTGCAAGGACTTGAACATGAAATCCTCTTCTCTTAAGAACGGACAAAACGCGCAAATCAATTAGGTCTTTCCTAAAGCTTTGGACCAACATGAGTCAACTGGTTTTGCACTACCTAAGGATGACCACCACTGCCAGATCATGTTACATACACAGCCACGAAAATAGCAAAGGACAACCAATAATATTCTCCAACAGAGATGGTACATAAAGACTAGGACGACACCCGGACACCATGCTGTGAAACAAATGTGTTCACATGACCATGTGGGCTTTATTCAAATTATCTGAACACAACCAAGGAGTACGTAAAATTTTCATGGTAAAGTTCCTGCATGTTTGAGTCACTGCAAATACACAGAACACTTCCACAACTCATTTTCCAGTTTGCTGTGAAGGTGGGGTTGAAAACCCTACAGTCACCGAGTGGAAAAATACCAGCCCCTGAGTCAGATGCTCTGGGTGAGTGAGTGAGTGAGTGAGAATAAGTAATGACTTATAATAATCAACAAACATGAAGGCTGATTTATTTTCTTGCCTTGAAAAAATATTCACCACTGCCAAATGAAATCTGGCTGACTGATAGGGTATGGGTTTGTATAGCTGCACAAAAACACAAACTTCTGCTTCCTCCCTCTAACTGAAGGAAAAACAAACAAACAAACAAAAGGCCAGTTACCCAACCTGCCCTTCCTGCTAAATGAAATTGGTGGGAGGTTGGGGACATAGGAACAAACCTCAGCTGTAACGTCTCATGTCCTAATCAAGTTTAAGGATTCAGATTTTAGCACAAAATATTTCATGATTCAATACTTTAGGAAAACATGAACTGAACTTGTTAACAGATGAACAAATAATGTTCATTAGCGCTGATGTCCTGTTCAGATTTGAGCCTTGAAGAAACTGCAGGAAATTACTTGAAAGTTATTTAGCTCATCAAAACCTTTCCATTCATTACCACTGCTAAGCTTGCATGTCTTAGCAACTATACAACTAGACCTGGAAACGCAAACCAGTTCCAAGGTGCGTTATCCGTTCACCATGATGGTGCAGAATGCAAACCATGAAACAGCAACATTCCAACTTGTCTAATGAAGTTCTGTGTTTGAAATTGCTATAACAAATTTAAATGGAGTACCAACAGTGAAACCAAGGCAAGAATTCAATGATTTCTGGTTGAGGGGGGGGGGGGGGGGGGGGGGGGGGTGGAGCAAGCACACAAACAAGTAGCTTGAAACATTTGTTGAATGGAATATGGAAAGGACCAGGGTCATGCCTCTGGTAATCAGAGCAGTATGAGGTGTATGAGAAATAAATAATAGATGCATCAAATCTTCCTGTGCCCTTTCACCATCCAAACAAGCATACTGAAGAACCATCAAGTGTGCAGAAATGTTATTGGTGCATACACTTTACCCTTGATGGTAGATGGCAAATTAGGGAAGGAACAGATGCATTTTGCTGCACTGGGTGACCGAGTGCCGCAACAGGAAAAATGTCTTGCATCATCACCCATTAAGATATTATAAGTGCCAAACCTAAAGATACAACGAGAGCCAAGGGAGCAAAACTGCGTCTCTAGGGGCAAAGAACGGTGCGACGCTCTCCTCTTTCAGTCAGCGAGAGCGAGGAGAGCAAGTGAAAGGGGACATCGAACACGTTCGCATCACATGGCTCAAATGAACCACGTGTTGGAGTTACCTCCCTTGATTGAGCTGGCTGGTGGGCAGGTATTGGCAAATTATCAAATTGGAAGGGGGAAAAAAACTAGATTTTACAAGATTAACAGAATTGAACTGTAAGGATGCTGTTGGATTTATTGTAATGCAATTACTGAATATTCAAAGCCATTCCTTTCCCCTCACCATGCCAACCAACTTTAAAATGTATGCATATATAGACAAATATGGATGAATGGATATACATCTATACACATACACATCTCATATGTTAAGAAAATTTGTGCTGCACAGATTTGAGATTCACATCACTCAATCATCATTAGAAATATTAGGTATACACCAACAGATGATTCGCTCTGAACATCAACGGGTTATAATCTTCAGCTCTTTATGAATCAATGTTAAAAAATAAAAAATTGTGTTTAATTTGCTGCCTTTTAATCCCTGGGATGTTGTATGCTTCAAGCTTCACGTTTCCCCCGTCTCTCTCCCTCTCTCTCTCCCCCTGCCTTCACTGCATAGCATTGCGGCGGATGTGTTCAAAGTCACGTTCACTCTGCGTCACAATTTCCCCCCCAAGTAGGAAACAGGCTTCGTGCATTCCTGCTAAACGAAATTAACGTGATATCCACCGGATGACCACACCTATAAAATTTTATCGCATTAACAGAAGTGTTTAAAAAAAAAAAAAGGAACATGTACTCAATACGACAGGTACTCGCTCCATCCATCAGCAGAAGGAAGCAGACCAGCATAATGCGCATGCGCAGTCTGGCTAGTCAGTCAATTTATGCTAACACGCATTCAGAAAACAATGCCCTACATCTAAAATACAGTTTAAAAATCAATCGGATGACTAAGAAAAATCGTTTTAGAAACGTTTAAAAAAAAAAAAAAAAGGTTCGGTAAAGTGACGTAAAATCGTCGGCTGAATCGCAAATAACGCCTTATTTCCTTTTCAAGAGAACTACTTGAGGTTAAATAAGCCGTTACACACTCCGCCGGAGTCCACTTTTTTATTTAGAACACAGTCGTTTGGGATTTAACCAATTTAACGACCTCGCTGAATCAGAGTACATCTACACCACATCATTTCCTTCTGCAGGAATTTACTAGTCCAAAAAACACAATGTCGGTAGACATATCTACATTAGTGTATTAGGTTATAACGCTAAATTAGCACACACGTTTAACAGCTCATAAGGCTTACCTTTTACCTCTCAAACGACCGTCCTGCTCGAGTGATGCGCTTCAACGCCACACGCGCGTCCTCAAGGTGATCCGCGTTAAGTTACTTGGCACTACTTTAAGCCAGAGGACGCGCATGTATTCCTGCGCCAAAAAAATAAGGGCGGATAGGTTTATTTACTTAGGAATATCTACAATTTTAAAATCTTATAAAAATGACTGATGCAATTTAACTCCATCATAATATATATACATTTTATTAAATATGGACGACATCAAAACCTCGAATGAAATACCCCCCTATAAGTGGAGAAAAAATGTCCGCGGAAGGGTACATGACCCAAAAATATGGGAAGTCAGGTTTTCCGACTTAGCCAATCATATAACACGAGAAGTTAGCACGTTGATGTGCACGAGCCGAGCACGCACCAGACAGAAGATGCTGTGCACTGTAAAAGCACGCGCATCAGTGCTGAATGCTTATTATTATTATCATTATTATTACTACAGTCGTTATCTTTTTGCTGTTGTTGTTTATGCAACATTTAAATCATCTATACTTAGTATGCATGAATGCTCTATAATTTGCATCACAGTGAAATGTAACAAAAAAACAATGCAAATTATTTAGCTTTTGTGTGCAAGTCGCAATAGCTACAATGCGAACTCATTATTTGAGCGTTAAAACGTTAAAAAGTGCACTACAGATTGTTATTCTGGACTGGGTTGGATAATCCTGGTAATCAATCTGTTTCCTTCCAGTTCCAGGTAAACTTCCTGATTTTACTTAGGCCGTCCACGCCCTCTTGTGTTCTGTTTCAGAATTGCAGTTGTGTAATCAATTATGAACTGTACAGTATACTGTGACTGTGCATTTTTTTTTGTTGTTGCATTATTTGCTTATTTATGTATTTCTATTTTAGCACAAGCAAACTCAGTCACACATTGCCTATACCGTATGTGTGTGTCTGCATGTTTTGGATGCATGTCTGTGTGAGGAAACTGGAGTAACCCAGAGGAAACCTACCAAACTCCATGCCCACAGACCTGGTGCTAGAATCGAACCTCTGGAGAAGAAGTGCAAGGTGATAGCAACCACTATACCACTGTGCCGCCTTTTAAAAGTACACACCTTTTAAAAAACCTATGTGACGGCATGCAGAACTTACTCTAAAGGCTACAGAGACTATATACATTCCTTTAAGCATGAATCATTCAAGCACTCCTTACACATGAAATTAAGGGTGTGACTTTCGATCTATATGAAAGAAATGCTTGATTAACTGAAGCTTAGATCAAGGTGAGACATATTCCAGATTTATTCCACACTTTTAAATTTCAAACAGCTTTCTTCTAACCAGATACCTGCCCTCCTGCTAAAAAGATCCGATACACTCCGACACCCAACTTGGTAGCTGTTGGTACATGTTTTATTACTATAATACTATAGCAGTGTTTTGCAAAAGGCTTTTTTTGCATGTGGAAAGCATGTGGAAACACTCACGTGCTTGCTCCGACTGTCTCAGTGTTGCTGCTGCTGTTCCCACTGCCCATTCTGTGCCGTCCTTAGCCGGGGTCATTCTCGCTAGTCAGCTTGTGAGAATCTTACCTGAGCCTTCTCACTGTCACTGCAATCCAATAATCCCACTCTATCAGTGCCTGTCGGTCTGTGTTATAATCTGAAAGTCAGTCCTCCTGCATGCCCTCTGCAAATGAAAAACACAAAGAATAATGTTTGGATATATATAAATAAAAGTATGATTTACAGTGGCAGCATGGTGGTATAGCACTGTGGCATCACACCTATAGGGAGGAAACCTAATAAACATGGGGAGAACATGCAAACTCCATGCACACAGAGATGGGAATTGAATCTGGGCAGAAATTGAACCCGGACCTTGGAGGTCCAATGCTAACCACTACACCACCACCACCACCGCCTACACACATTAAGTTGAATATTGGACCTGATGCTGTTACTTCATGATCAGATGATCAGATCATTTCTTCCTGTAGTGCAACTATTGTTGCAGATAAAGCTTGCATTGTTGTAGATAAAACTCAAGAAAAAAGTCTAGTTATTTTTGAAACCATCATGAGTCTGAAATAAGAAGAAAATATACATTTTGTGCGACATGGTTGTGTAGTGGTTAGCACTGTTGCCTTTTAGCTCCAGGGTCTGGGGTCGAGTCCTGTCTTGGGTCTGTGTGCATGGAGTTTGTATGTTCTCCCAGTGCTTGGAGGGTTTTCTCTGGGTACTCTGGTTTCCTCCTTGACATTTCCATATTGCCCATAGTGTGTGAATGATTGTGTGTGTGTGTGTGTGTGTGTGTGTGTGTGTGTGTGTGTGTGCCTTGCAATGGATTTGCACCCCATCCAGGGTGTACCCCGCCTCGTGCCCTACTGTAAGTCTCGCAGGCTTCCAGGATAGGCCTGATAAATCACATTTTTGTCTCTGAGCATTTTATCTGGTCTTTATGAGACGAGTTTATGCACAAGCAGATCACACTGAACTGTCCTGTATATACACCTGAAAATCTTTTTTTCTACACAGTGGGTGAAGAGTAATTAGGCATTAAAAATTGGTAATAAAGTCCATAATTCTAATACAAATTTATTGAAACGAAAGAAAGCACATCTATCAATTTCAACATGGGGACAGGTGGCGTCAACCAGTTTCCTCAAACGGCCGGTTAAGGATTGCACAGTCTGAAGGAAGTCGTTTGGGATATTGCTTAATTCTTTCGATTGGGTAAAGCTGCTTTGCGACAATGTCAACTGTTAAAAGCGCTGTACAAATAAAATCGAATTGAATTGCTGAGAACCTCCTGAATCCGTGCCCCCAAGTCCTCCACCTCCTCCTTTACGTAAAAATCACATTGAGAGAGATCTGTACTTCTTGAACGTCATACATGAGGTCCTGGAAAATGCTTATCTAACCACACACGTACTGTAGCAGCAAGATGGGTTGGTGCACCATTTGGTGGTTCTCCAGTGATACTACAAGATCTAGAGCCATTAAATATTGCCGAGTTAATAATTTTCACCCACCCTGTACTGTATATGTCTACAGGTTGATATAAATGAGTTTTCCTTCACAAGCTTTGATAGATAAATAGATACTGTAGATAGATGCATCCATCCAGGAACCTGTAGTCCAGTGGAGGCCAGTGGTGTTTACCATTGTATTTATTCCCATTTTGACGAACGCAGTCACACATGCATTCACGCAATTTGTCTTTGGACTATGGGAGGAAACCAGAGTACACAGAGGAAACCCATCTACATGCACACACATCCTGAGGCAGAAGATCGGATCTGAGTGCAAGGCTACAATGCTAACCACTACCTCGCCGTGCCGCCAGATACAGTAGATAGATGTATAGTAATTTTCAGTTTTGTTAAGTATGCAAATGTTAATTTATTAGCATTTCAGTACCTATAAGTATCCATATACGTTTGGAAGGTTTGAGTAATCTGTATTATTTAAGAGGGAGAGAGAGGAGGGAGGGAGTAAGGAGAGAATTTTTTTCCTCCATCTTTTCCCTCCATCTTTTCCCTCAGCCTGCAGAGCCAGTCAGCTGTAGATCACATGATCCTTGCGTTTGGCTCCTTCTACGCATGCTCATCCTGCTCTGTGTTGTCAGGCAAAGAATAAGCCAGCACTAGGAGCAGAGATCTGCAACAGATAAACACACACACACACACATACACACACACCTTTAAACACACGTTTGGAGCAAGCCAGAAAGGGGGAATCAAAATCAAAACGGCATGGAAATGGAGATTACGTTACATTTTGCCTAGACATTGTAAACCAAGGAGAAGAGAGAAGGAGGAGGAGGAGGAGGAGGAGGAGGCATCACTGAAGGAAAGACCACTGAAGGAGATTGAGGGATTGCAATGAGCTGGTCCCTCCATCTTTTTTTTTAGTGAAGGTAAGAGATACAGGGATGAAAGAGGATGAGAGAATGATGGGGGAGGGGTGGCAGCATCCCTGATGTGATGTACAGTGTGTAGCGGTATGTCATGCAAACCTGTCAGAGGTGTGTGAGGAGAGCTGATGGTGTGTCAAGGACATGGCGGAGGCAGAAGGACAGGTTTCTGTAGAAGTAGGTGAATGATATGAACAGAATCGTGATCTGCGCGCGTATGTTTATGCGAATCTGAATCAAGCCTCTGTCTTCTTCTTCTTCTTCTTTTATATTTAAAATGACACACAAATAACACACTATATGTACAGAGGGATGACGAAATATAATATAAGAGAGAATAATTTAGAATTTTAATTACCAGAAAAAATGTTTGTTTGGGATTGCACTGATGATAAAAGTGAAAAGAAGAAAAAAAAAAAGAACAATCTATTAGTTTTGCCTTGTTATTATGCTCATTATGAGTTGTGTCAAACCCTGTGCATGTTAAATATCATTTGCTACAGTATGTAGTAAGGCCTAATCTAAGTGTTGCCTTTGGAATAAGTCATTACCAATTCTGATAATAAACAGTCATATTGGGCTGGAGAACAAAATGGGGAACATTATTCAGTATATTAGATATAGAACATAGATAGATATTAGATGGGAGCTTATCCTATAGGAACTGGACTGGGTGCCAACTCATCACAAGAGCAATAAACACGCATACAGTCATGCACCAAGGAATACTAGTCAGCCTACGCTGCATGTCTTTGGAATGCTGGAGGAAACCTACCGAACTAGATGAGATTCAAACCCTCTGCCCTGGCGGTGCGAGATGTCAGTGCTAATTGCAGCCATGTTTTTGTAAACATTCGTTTATTTAGCTCTGTATACCACTTATCCTTACACGGGGGTCACAGGGGCATGGAGCCTAAGCAAGTAGACTTAGGGCAGGCACACCCTGGACAACATGTCAATCCATAACAGGGGACACACACTATGGGTAGCAGCACAGGGAGAACATACATGCAGAAACGGGATACGAACCCTCGACCCTGGCGGTACAAGGCTAGGCTTATTTTAATTCTTATATATATAGATTTTTCTTAAAAAGCAACAAACTAATTATTGATGAAATATGTACTGTAAACATGAAACTCAGTTCCACATAACTATTTTAGAACATGCAGAAGCATGAATGCGCGCACACACGCACACACACGCACGCACGCACGCACACCCACACACTCCGCCATGATTCATGAAACGGTTACACAAGCCAGAAACAGTTGTTGCTAAGATACGCGGCAAGGTGCCTAGTCGATGATTAAGCAAAGACAGGGATGGAGAGTGATTATAAGGTGGTGGGATTAAGCAGTACACAGAAGACGGGTTCAGAACTGAAATGTTGATCATGAATCGAATCAACAGCGATTCAAGCCAGATACATTTTTCTCTAGAATAACGAACGCACTGTCATCTGTTGCTTCTTTTGCTTTACAGTGTTTTTCTCCTCCTCCACAGTCCCGCATACAGAAGCCACAGAGCCGTAAGCAGTATATCCTCCAATGCCTTTGGGGTGTTTCATGTGAAATGGATGAGAACAGTGCAAACCTGTCGGAGTTTCATCTCTAAATGACTGATCCAATGGTAAAACTGCATCTTTAATAAGCTCCGAGTTGGTCATTTGCGTACAAAGTCAGTTTCCTGAGATTGACTTTACTGCCTCGAAGTTAGTGACAGGTGATGTCCTCGAGATGAATGAACTGCTGTATGAAGTGAAGCTGACAAGGACGTGTTAATCGTAATCTCTCCTGAGGGGTGACACAGAAAAGCGTTTGCTCTGTTGTCCGTCAGGAGATCAAGGGATCAAATACTAATGATGCCACAGCCATATATAACAAGGGTATAACAAAGTGATGGTTAAAAGTACAGAGACAAAAGTGAACTCTCAGTTTTTTTCAATTCTTTATTCTTTATTAAGATAATAAGAAAATAAATGCAATAAAATTGCACTACAACGTACAATACTTAGTCTGAAGTCCTTCATGGTTTAAAACTTGCTGGATCCTTTGCTGTCACTTACTCGGCTCATGACGGCTTGAATGATTCCTGTAGATCATATACAGAGGTTTTTTTTGCCTGCTACGACCTTTGTCACCATTGTCCATTGGTTTGTATTGGGTTTAGATCTGGAGATGGTTTTGGGTTTAGATCTGGAGATGACCCAGGCAATGTCTCTGGAAGCTCAATACCATTGTCACATAGACAGTGTTTCCAGTTAATTTGCACAACTCTTCAGCCAGAAGATTTAAGGCTGGTTAAAGCTCTGTGTTACTGACCAGAAGGTCATGGGTTCAAGTCCCTGCACCGACCGAACTGCCTCTGTAAAGCCTTTGAGCAAAGACTTTATCCCTATCTATCCAGGGGGCGCTGTATCCTGGCTGACCCTGCAACTGAGCTTCCTAAATGGGATAAAAAACAACAACAACAACAACATTATTTAATTGCGCTGTAATGGTGCATGTGACAAGTAACTGAATAATTATATTGAACTACTGTAATTAGTGAAACCACCTATTTCGTGCACAGGGAGACCTACAATAACTCTAGACATACTTATAAGTTCTAAAGAAAAATATGGTCTTAGGCAATTGCAGCAGGTGCTAATATCAAAGTCTTTGCTACTGATTGGGACGATTTCACACAACAATTTGCAGACAATGCGTAAAACAAAGAACTTACAGTACAGTTCTGATATTAAAAGTTAATGATTATTAGTTCTGGTTGATCCTACACTACACTTTATCACAATGTCTGTGTTATGAATATGACGGTAGGACTGGAAATGAATTGACTGGCTCAAAAGACACTGATGGATGATGAGAGAAAGCTAACAAGGGCATTTTAACCTTTCAAAACCAAAACCAAATATGAAATTATATTGATTCATTTCCTTTTTCCGTATTGAGTCAGGCATTAGTGCGTTATATCGAACCGAACAGCCATTAAAACCAGTCATGCTTCCGTTCTGTGTTTACGAGGGAGAGAATCACAGTTTAGTGATGTTGTGTTGCCACATGGTGCCTAAACTGCAGGATAAAGTGTGTATAACAGTCTCATAGGGATTATGTGTCCAGCTGTCAGACTAACAGCAGCATCTCTTTAACATCGCTAATTAACACAACTCTGATTATTTTGCCCTGAAGCAATAAATAAGCACAATATAGCCAAAAAGTTTCTGGACACCTGATAATCACACAGATACACTACCTGATTTCTGAATATTCCATTTCAGATTAAGTCAATCTTTGATATTTTATGAAGGCTGTTCAAGTCGATCCAGGACTTTCTCAAGCACAGTGCAGTGATGAGAGTCTTCGCCGCAGTAACACATTTAAATGGTGAGCGCGGTTTAAAGAAGAGCTTACAGTATATCCCTGAATGATAGGAGCCACCATTAAGTGAGTGGAACGCTTAATCCATAAAAACCGACTTGCGTGGAGTTGCATCTGTCCGTGGTAACTGTACACACAATAATTCATCACCACTTGCACATTACAGGAAGTCGACTGAGAGTTATGCCACATCCACCGTACAGTCCTGACCTCAATGAGTGTGATTTCCACATGTTTGAGCCATTAATGGACGTCCTGGCAGTCCGATCATGGTTCCAGAGTGAAAAAACCTAGATGGTATCCAAACACTAGTGAAATGCTAGGATACGTGCACCAGGGTAGCAGGGGATAATATAGAGAAAAAAAACTTATTTTCCATTCTTCTCTAATTAAAAGTCCCAGTTTGACTTGAACACCCTTTGCAACAACCTTTACTCTGCTGGGAATTCAATTCAATTCAATTCAATTTTATTTATATAGCGCTTTTAACAATTGACATTGTCGCAAAGCAGCTTTACACAATAAAAAGAAGTAAGTTTTTATGCAATGTGTATGAATCAAAATGATAAGATTGTCCCTGATGAGCAAGCCGAGGGCGACGGTGGCAAGGAAAAACTCCCTGAGATGGTAATAGGAAGAAACCTTGAGAGGAACCAGACTCAACAGGGAACCCATCCTCATCTGGGTGATAACGGATAGCAGAGAATGATCAGCATAATAATGTGTACTGGAAGTTCAGTGTAACAGGAGATGTGTTAAAATTTAAATTAAAAGGAGTCCAGTTTGTTCCCGGAGGCTCAGGTAGACTGTAGGAGATTCCAGTCCTGAGCTATCGAACAACTGAAGTCACAGGTCCCCAGAGCATCAATCGATGATAGGACAGTCTTCATGGAAACCATCCCCAGCCACCAAGCGCATCCAGGCAGACCACACGGGGCATCCATGTGACGGGATCTCCAACCAGAAGCAGGACTCCAGGACGGGTTAGACGGCTCCAGAGGGCAGAGGGGTCTGGATCACTGGCAACTCAGGAGCGAACATGTATAGCTCGACAGAGAGACAGAGAGAGGGAAAGGAGAGAGGGAGAGAGAGAGCAGAAAAGGAGAGAACAGAAAATAAGGAGAGATGGCAGTTAGGTATGGTCACAGTCAGCATGTATAAGGTGAATGTATATTAGTGCAAAGTGCAAGCAGGGACTCCGGCAGGACTAACTATGACAGCATAACTAAAAGGGAGAGCCAGAAGGAAACACAAACATGAGGGCTCCCTGAGATGTAAAGCAACCAATCACCTCACCGTCAACAAACCTGAGTGAACAATGAGAGTGGGGAGGACAGCATCTAAACATACCAGTTCACCAGAATACTCTACGTCCATGAGTCCCCCAGATCTGCTCCTTTACCTAAGGTTAATCTATTTACAAAAATGCTTGGCTAAATAAATAAGTTTTTAGCCTAGACTTAAACACTGAGACTGTGTCTGAGTCCCGAACATTAACAGGAAGACTATTCCATAACTTTGGGGCTTTGTAAGAAAAAGCTCCGCCCCCTGCTGTAGTTTTAATAATACGTGGTACTGACAGGCAGCCTGCATCCTTTGATCGAAAGTAGGCGTGGCGGATCGTAAGACACTAACAGTTCACTCAAATACTGTGGCGCGAGACCATTTAGTGCTTTAAATGTCAAAAGTAGTATCTTTAAATCGATGCGAAATTTCACAGGGAGCCAATGCAGTGTAGATAAGATAGGGGTGATGTGCTCGTATCTTCTGGTTCTAGTGAGGACTCTCGCTGCTGCATTCTGTACTAACTGAAGCTTGTTTATACACCTAGTTGAACAACCAGACAGTAAGGCGTTACAATAGTCCAACCTAGAGGTGATAAAAGCATGAACTAGTTTTTCTGCATCATTTAGTGACAATATGTTTCTTATCTTGGCAATATTTCTAAGGTGAAAGAAAGCTATCCTGGTGATATTATCTACATGAGCTTCAAACGAAAGGCTGGAATCTATAATCACACCGAGGTCTTTAACTGTTGCACTTGATGGAACAGAAAGGCCATCTAAAGTTACAGTCTGATCAGAAAGCTTACTTCTAGCTACTTGTGGTCCTATGACTAGAACTTCTGTCTTATCAGGATTAAGCAGAAGAAAAGGCTAGGCTAGGGAAGGCTCCTAAGTTTTGCAGTGTGTTCATTCGTCCACTAAAGCATGAGTGAGTTCAGTCTGTTGTATCGGCTGATCAGTCGCCAGTTCATCCTAAAGAGGTTAGTATGGTTGAGGTCAGGAGTCCGTGCAGGATGGGTCTTAGTTCCAGTGAAGGATAAATGGAATGCTATAGCATGCTACAAAATGGCGCGCTTCCAATTTTGCTATGGGAAGAACTACATGCTGTATTGTGTGTGCTGGTCAGGTGCCCACAAACTTTTGACACTTTAATGACGCTCAAAGTTTAAAAGCATTTTTATCATTTTTTTCGTGTATAGTTTGTTGTTTGTCTTTTTGTCACATTGACACATTGAGATACATTTCTAATGTAGGTTAAGTTACTAAGACGTTACGAACGTGTCCTGAAAACAACAATTTTTTTTTAAGCAGGACATCAAAGGCCAGTGTTGGACGGATGAGGAATCAGATGGAGAGAATGAGCCTGAACAATTCCTCTACGGAATTCAGGTAAACACCAATTAACATCAATTAAAGCAAGCAAAAATCATTACGTACAGTATAATATTTACAGTTTAGCCTGATTAAGTATTGTGAGGTAGAGTAACATGCCGTGTTGTGTCTGAGCACTCGACTTGGTGTTTATTAAAGCTTTTTCTATTACGATCCAGTCAATATACTGGCAGGAAGTAGGAAATGAAGAAAAGTTATAATCCTAGATGGGTCAAAATCACATAATATTATGAGCACAAATGTAAAAATGAGGGGAAAACATTGAAAGGCTTAGAAGAAAGAGTTTGCAATCAGATCAGGGAAGTCTGGTGATGCAAAAAATCATGCAATTAATGGCCTCTCAGTGAAACTAAGTCTTTCTCTTGACTTCACTTTAGTTGCAAGTACAAAGTAAAAAGAAATTGAGATAAAAAAGCAATAATTCTTAAATGTAAAGGTACTTGCGAGTTCAAATTACAAGAATTAGCAGAATAAAAAAGCACTATGTTGTACATATTTGGTTTATTAGATCTCTGAAAGAATATACACTGATCTGATCAAAAATGAAAATAAATAAATAAATAAATCAGGTCTGCATCAAGCAAAGAAAACAACTAAGGAGATTTGAAATGACTAGAACTGGGTTATGAACCCATCAACACATTAACAAACCTTGGAGGGATATTGCTGAACCATTCACTTTATGGAATAAATGTGGTTGGAAAAAAAAATTATTGGAGATGACTTCAACTCTTGGTGAAGGTGCATCGTAAAAAAAAAAAAAATAAATAAAAAAAATACACACACATATATATATATATATATATATATATATATATATATATATATATATATATAATACTAGCGAGCATAAACATTGGAATTTTTGTGTGTAGGCTTTCAGTACTTATTGTATATAGAGTAAATAGACATAATGGATAATCTTGGTACAAGGACAGAATACATTATTTGAAGATCCTTCAACTTAACTATATTTAGAGAACTCAGAGTTGTGAGAGTTTTAGACCTGTAAGTACAGACTTACTGAAGGAAGCAAAGCGTTCTGTTCCCAGCATTATAATGAATACGTTTGTTCTCATCACCCAGGGGAGCTGTGCGGCTGATCTGTATCGCCATCCTCAACTGGACGCTGACATCGAGGCTGTCAAAGACATTTACACGGACAGTGCCATATCAGTCAGGTACTGTATGGAAAGATGGGTCACAGCTTGAGCAGCACAATAGCAACAAAAATATATATGTATAGTTCTCAATTAATTACAGTTCACGCTGGTGGAGCTGGTATAATGCTGCGGGGAATGCAAATGTTTTTTTTAATCTCATTTCAGTGATTTCTTCTAACCCCATCTTGTAACAGCTATACTGTATCTAGCATGATAATGCACCAAGTCACAAGTCAAACTGGTTTCATGAATCAGATGTTCAGCGGTGATCAATTGTCTCCTCAGTCACTGGATCTTAATCCAATAGAAGACCTTTGGGATGTGGCACTGTAGAATGAATATGCACCTAAAATCATGTCAGTGGGCCAGTATCTCAGGCAGAAGATGTGTAACATCCCGACATGAGAAGATGAGGCAGTTTTGAGAGCAAGGGAAGACCCTAGCCAGTATTAGGATAGCGTTCAGAATAAAGTGCTTGGTATAAATGTATGCCTGGATTTACTAATATGGAAGGAAGCATGGCTTTGCAAGAAAAACCTCCACAGTATCTTTTCATCATTCCAAGAAAAGCATCTTGTTATTATTATCTTGTGAAAAGAATGAATGTGATGAAGAAAAAAAATGCATCTTATTATAATTAGAGAAGATCTAGATATTACTAGAAAACATTTCATTGTTATAAAGAAAGAGTCCCGTTCTTACAAGATAAAAGAACAAGAAAAGTTCTTGTTATAACAAGAAATGGAAACACATATTGATTATGATTACAAGAAAATCATTACATGATTACAAGAAAACAGTGTCTCATTGTAACAAAAAACATTAAAAGAAAAACAAAAATGACATTAAGAAAATGATTAATGGTGACTGTAACAGAATTATTATGATGATTATTATTATAAAACAAGACATTTTAATTTCATTACGTAGTGTAGACTCACTGTTATTTATGTTCTCAAACTACCATGGATTTGTAAATCCCGTCATTTATAAATATTGTCTTATTCGATACTAATCTAACAGTTTAAATGATTTTCTGTCCCTTTGTTGTTTTTTGTTCCTACATCACGTAGAGAATATGGCACGATCGATGATGTGGATATCGACCTTCATATCAACATCAGCTTCCTGGATGTACGTAATTCATTCATCTGTACACTTCTAAGAGGAGTAAAATCACTCCTAGTGTGTTGTCATACATCACTGTTATTCTGTTGTACATGTGTTTTTCTAGGAGGAAGTTGCAACAGCATGGAAGGTTATTCGAACAGAGCCCATCATCCTCCGCCTCCGCTTCTCCCTCTCGCAGTACTTGGATGGACCCGGTAAGCGCCTGTAGACACAGCTGCTGGTTTATTGTCTTTAGAGCAGCATGAAAATGTTTTGCGTGTGAATTGTACAAGATGCCCAACAGATTGAGGTTGAGAGTTACAACCCCTGTTTTTAGTACGGAACATCTCGCTTCTCTTTTTGAAACAAAAGCAGGAAGAAAACAGAATGTGGACACATTTATGGACATTAGACTTGAAACCCTTGGTGGTGGTCTGGGAAACAGTCAAATTTTGTTTTTGGCAGCAAAACAAGTCGCATTATTACATTCTCTACAACCTTTTGCAATTCACAAGCTAACTATACCATATCAGATACCACAGCTATCAGGACACACGATAAGACACATTAGGCCTCTGTATCTTTTATAAACTCCTTCTTGTGCCACAAGAGAAGCTGAACACTCAAGCTGAGGAAAGGAAAGTGCTATCCACCCTCTTCTGGGATGGGACGATACGAACACAAGGCATTTTAAAGTTCAATGACAACAATGTACTGTATGACTGTAGAACACTTGCACTTTATTCCCTTTTCCTCCTTTTCTTACAATGGTTTGATTATGTAAACAACAACAACAACAACAAATAAACAACCACAACAAACTGCAAATAATATTTCTCAAAACAATGACTATTTCTAATAATAATAATAATAATAAAAGCATAAATAATAAGGGTACAATTAAATCAATTTTTTAAATTAAAAGAAAGTTAGAGGAATGCATGCCTTTAATTAAAAATGCAACCAAATAGTCGATGGTGCCCTCTGCCGGCAACGTATGGAATAGGCGAGGAATTTTTATTTAAAAAAATGCTGATACTGCCCTCTGCCGACAAAATGTGGAATAGACGAACAAATTGCATTTTAAAAGGCCACCCTGCCGACTAAGTATGGGATAGACAAAGAAATTGTATTAAAAAAGCGGCGAGTGTGCCCTCTCCCGACAAAATATGGAATAGGCCAGGAAATTGTATTAAAAAAAAAATTGATTGCGCCCTCTGCCGACAATGTATGGAATAGGCGAGGAAATCGTATAAAAAGGCGGTTAGCGCCCTCTGCCGACAAAGTATGGAATAGGCGATTCAGTTGTATAAAAAATATTGCGCTCTCTGCCGCCAAAGTATGGAATAAGCGAGGACATTGTATAAAAATGTCGATTGCGCCCTCTGCCGACAGAGTATGGAATAGGCGAGGAAATTGTATAAAAAGGCGATTGGCGCTCTCTGCCGACAATGTATGGAGTACGCGATTCAATTGTATAAAAAAATATTGCGCCCTCTGCCGACAAAGTATGGAATAGGCGAGGAAATCGTCTAAAAAGGCGATTGGCGCCCTCTGCCGACAAAGTATGGAATAAGCGAGGAAATTGTATAAAAAATATCGATTGTGCCCTTTGTTAACAATATATGGAATAGGTAAAAATCAAAAGCAAATGATGACAATGATAATGAGACCACATTACTTATTGTGAGATTAAATGAAATATTTCAAGTCATTTTTGTATCATGATGTATCTAAGATATCATTACACAATATATAATTGTTCCATATTTTCCTGTCGCTATCGCATACATTTGCTTAGATATACTGATGATTGGTGTAGATCCATAACATTGTGTATGACGTTAGAATAAACTATTAGTATAAATATAAGATTTCAAGGTTTGTGGCAACTCCTGTAGAAGTACTGTATGTATGTGCATATACAAGCTTTTTGTTTAGTGTTACAGTTTTTATCATGATATCCTTTACAGAACCCTCAGTCGATGTCTTTCAACCCTCTAATAAAGATGGATTCAGCCTTGGACTTCAGCTGAAGAAGTAAGATAGCTCAATTGTTTGCACTTTTAAAGACACTGACAACATTTCTTTTCTTTAAATGAAATACCCCTAACTTAGTCATTTCTCAGGATCTTTCAAAGAATGCCTATACATTTCATAAAAAAAAAAAAAAAAAAAACACAAATACGTAAGGAAGAAAAAACAATGGGAAAATAATTAGCAATAAGCTGGAGGCAAAGCAGACTTACTCTTACTGCCACAAAACTGATTATTTTCGGAAAAAAACAACATTCTTGTCCTGAATTAATTTTCTTATGAATTGAAGAATGGTGCATTTTATTAATGCATTTTTCTAATAGTATGTAAAAACTGCGAATCAAGTTAGTTTGTGGTGGAAAAGTTTGTTTCAGCTCTAACTTTTGCTAAGAACTGCAATATTGAAAACATTTATGTTAATTCGAAATGCCAAGATTGTGTGGTTGTTACCGGCTGGAAAAAAGAAATATTGTGTTCATTATTGTTACAACACAAGTGCATGTTTTACTTCAGGATCCTCAGCACCTTTATCTCTCAGCAATGGAAACACCTGAGTAATGAGTTCCTGAAAGTTCAGCAGGAGAAGAGGCACAGCTGGTTCAAGGCTGGAGGGACTATAAAGAAGTTCCGTGCAGGCCTCAGCATCTTCTCCCCCATCCCGAAGTATGACGGCTTTCTAAACGGATTTTTTCCCCTACAATGTCATTTTTACTGTATTCGTCAACTATTTCATGGAGAACTACAGATGATACCAGAACCAGTTACTGTTTTTGAGATAAAATGGCCAACATTGCCAACGTCCACCCGACCTTTGAAAAGTCTTTAGAAAAATAATAAAGCAGAAATTAGCCTAAGCCCTCCTCATAGGAGATCAGTTCTGGGATGCAGTAGATCTGGGAGTACTTTGCTAGCTCACACAACCTTCAGAATTAGTAATGCTCAGAGAAAATGACACACGACAAGCACTTTTTAAAGCTCGTCTGGAGCTCTGAGAGGAATTGAATTGAATTATCATGACAACCATCACTGCATAAAAAAATCTGTAGATTTTGGAAGGCCTGTTTGACCTGTTCTCTGAGGATACACGTGACTGTGATAACTGATTGTTCATCGCTCCTAATGACTCTGTTTGGGCTCCAGATCTCCCAGTTTTCCGCTGATCCAGGACTCGACGCTGAAGGGTAAACTGAACGTGCCTGAGCTGAGAATGACCCGTCTTATGAACCGCTCCATCTCCTGTACCATGAAGAACCCGAAGGGGGAGCTGTTCAGTTATCCACCCAACAGTCAGGTCAGACTCCAGGCCTTTCCTACCGCACTCACACGTCACACTACACCGTTTATATACTTCTTTATATATTTAATTATTACAAACTGAGAGGTGAGACTTATTTATTGAACCTATGAATTATGTAATGTTACCTGAAAGGTCAAAATCAATGTTCGTTACAATGACAGCACATCTCATGACATCACTAATACATTGATAAACTAATTTGAAGTTTCAAGTATGTTTTTTCGCTTTTGCATTAGTTTTATTATGCATTATGACCAATGCCTATGCCAACATGTGCCTTTTGAACATCATATTTCAGATTTAGTCTAACTTTTTTGTTATAATGACCTCAATTCTTCTGGGATGGCTTTCCTTTAGATTTTTTAAAGTGTAGATGTTGGGATTTGTGTTCCGTCAGTGACAAGAGGTCCTGATGTTGAGTCAAGAGATCATGCCAGTGTCGTTCATTGGGGTTGAGGTCCGGGCTCTGCACAAGACACTCCAGTTCTTCCAGTCAAACCCTGACAAGCCATGTGTTCATGAGGTTTAATTTGAGCACGATGGCATTGTTACGCTGGGACAGGCTTAGATGTCTTAGTTTCAGAGAATGATAAACAATTTTGCGGTTCCAACTTTGCGGCAATAGTTTGGGATAAGATTTAATTTTGGGTGTGATGGTCAAGTTTTCATATGCTTTTGGCCATACTGTGTAAATTGACCAGTGAGACCAGTTGCATAATCAGAGATTGATTTAAGCAAGAACGAGAAAATATAGGGATTAAATATAGGGATTTTTTAAAATAAAATAATGAACGGCTTGATTTATCTACCTGAATCTAGTAATGGAGGAAAACATTATGTTATTACATAAAATCCGATGTCCCAGATGTGCTCTCCTTTTCTGGCAGTAAACCCAGGACTCAGAGTGTTACCAAAGAACTCTGGATCATTATAGATGGTTCAACCCCACTGCACCTCTGACCTTTTCTTACATGGAAAACCATGAATGCACTTTAGTGTACTATATGGTGATTGTTCATTGTGTGGTGAATAAGGAATTAGTCCTATATTACACAAGTCTTGTATGAAGGGAATCTGCCATGTGGACCTGCACGGAAGCTGAACTCATTTAGCCCTGCACACATCATGAAGAATGGCCACTGTACTTTATGAAACGCCTCTGGAGGCAGCCTAAAATTCTTACAATATTCCTGCATGTTAAACTGCATATTGTTTAAGATGAATCATATCTCCGACCTCAGCTTTAACTGTAATCTCCAAATTACTCTTAACTTTTATTGGCTTGCAGTTTGATGTGATACTGAACACATACAGTATGGAGAAAGGGTTTACGGTTTATTAATAATGTGGTCCGTTAATGCAAAATGCAACGAAAGGTCCAAAACCATACAACAAATGTGAAATGCTAAGGTAATGCGGTTGTGCTTTTGGTTTTGCATTCATGATTTTGAATCTGTGATTATGTTTGGAATGTTGTTAATTCTTGGGTTTGTTTACTAGGGTTTTTGGTTTTACTTTTGTGTGGAGATGTTTATTGGGTTTTTGTCTTTCCTGCACTGTTTTTGTGTTTTTGGATTTTTTTGTGGTGCTTTTTGAATTTGCTCTAATCTTTTTGTTTTTTGATGTATTCTTTTGGATTATTAATTATAAACGTTTTGCACTTATGGACCACCGTAATCTTTTATATATTATAATGGATATTTTCTTTTCTACATTTTTATACCTGCAAGCTGAACACTTCTTTACAGCTGAAATTCAGTTACGATGAACCCATTCTGAGAGCTGATGAAAAAAGGCGTTTAAAGCCACCCAGGCTCCTCTCCTCAAGCTTGTCTCCCCCTCGCCTGCCTCTGCCTAACATGGCTGGCTGGCACCCTTTCCCATAATGCTTTGTCTCCATTGACCCATCAGACTGTGGCAGTCCCGGCGGGCAGGGCCCCGGCGCAGATTACCACGCGGCAGCTGATTGAATTGTTTTTCTCATCCCAGGCGGGCGGCCACTGCAAGAACATCCCCACACTGGAGTACGGTTTCTTAGTGCAGGTATCCACTCGATTTAAGCTTTAACAGCAGGAAATCAATACAAATCTTCACACATAAGCAGACTAACTTCATCTTCCAACCAACACGGAATGGATTTGATTCATGTTATTGTGTTTATTAACTGCAAACTCAACAATACTGCACGGGTTCATCCACACATATGCATGATTCATGCTGCAGCGTTGATGATTTGTCATAAATGTGATGTGTGACATTGTCATGGATACTGTATCTCACAGTTTACTCATCTGTGTGTGTGTGTGTGTGTGTGTGTGTGAAGTGAAATTTACCAAACCTGCTTGATAATATGTATGCAGTCAGCAAAAATGTATAAAACATAATTGTACAGAATAATAGGAACACCTCTGGATGTACGGCCTTTCTAAACAGCCAAAATGTAATCATTTATTCAAATCAATTAATAACCTATTAATTATTAATTAGAAGAAAGATAAAAAATTTTTTTCCATTGGCTATTTTTGGGTGAATAAATGTTAGAGATTATTTTAATGAACAAACAGACAGATTGTTTTCATAATATCCAATTTCTTCAAAGTATGTTATAACAAAACAAAACATTTCAAATTAGGAAATTAGATTTTTGGGTACAAATGTTTATTACATACATATTTTTTGGACAAAAGAAATCAAGCTAATTTTGTGATTGTTGTGATCTACATCAGATATCTTCGGGGAGGAGAGGTGAGGGACACTTCCTACATAATGTTTCTTTGAAGGCAATCATCAGTTTATCAATCAATCAATCAATCAATCAATCAATCAATCAATCAATCAATCAATCAATCAATCAATCAATCTACCAACCAGTCAATCAGCCAATCAATTGACCAGTCAACCAACCAACTAATCAACCAACAAACTAACCAATCAACTAACCAATCAACCAACAAACTAACCATTCAACTAACCAATCAACCAACAAACTAGCCAATCAACTAACCAACCAACCATTCAATCAACCAACCAATAAACTAACAAACTAACCAATCAACTAACCAACCAACCATCCAATCAACCAACCAATCAACCAACAAACTAACCAATCAACTAACCAACCAACCATCCAATCAACCAACCAACCAACCAATCCACCAACTATTGACCCAATCAATCAATCAATCAATCAATCAATCAATCAATCAATCAATCAATCAATCAATCAACCAAACAATCAAACAATCTACCAACCAGTCAATCAGCCAACCAATTAACCTATTAACCAATCAAATGACCAACAAACTAACCAACCAACCATCCAATCAACCAACCAACCAACCAACCAATCCACCCCAACCAATCAATCAATCAATCAATCAATCAGTCAGTTAATCAGTCAATCAAATACAAATGCAAAAAAACCCCCCTAGATTTACAGTACTTTTCCTTACATATGATTACTCCTGAAAATAGAGGCATTGCAGGTTCAACTATTCTATCAGAGGGTTTTAAAACAGATCACTTCTTCAAGACTGGAACAAATTTTAAAACTCTGAAATGTATCATAAAATTAACATAATTGTTTCGCATGCTTCTGAATCAGCCATTGTTGCCCTAATACCGTTTTTCTTTTGTCTCTCTTGTCCTCTTTCAGATCATGAAGTATTCTGAGCAGCGCATCCCGACACTGAACGAGTACTGTGTTGTATGTGATGAGCAGCATGTCTTTCAAAACGGCTCCATGCTCAAGGTACCCCGCACCCAATCCCTAACCCCCCCCCCCCCCCCGAAACCCAGCCCCCCCCCAGTCAGTTATCACATGACACACAGGCATTACCGCCAAACTACACTCATTGCTCTGAGGTGGTTTATTATATATTGAAGAAGATGTGTACTGTAGTTATTTTCTCTAGTAATGTGGTAATCTCTCTTTCAGCCTGCAGTCTGCACCAGAGAGCTTTGTGTGTTCTCTTTTTACACTTTGGGAGTGATGTCAGGTGCAGCTGAAGAGGTGGCTACAGGAGCTGAGGTACAAAAGCACACATAAATATAAAGTATAACCATTTTATATATTTGCATACAATTACATGTGCACACATACAGGGTTATGGACCTTTCATACTCTGCTCCACTTGCTTACCATGTTAGTGGATTAGCAGCACAAGCTATCTGTAAAAGCGACATACACTAAACGGATGAACAAACCGTCTCCATCACCAGAGGTAGAAGGTAACAGACTATATGTACTTTGTTACTGTACTGTATATACTGTAAGTACAGTCGTGGCCAAACGTTTTGAGAATTACATAAATATTGGAAATTGGAAAAGTTGCTACTTAAGTTTTTATAATAGCAATTTGCTAACCATGGGGACCTACAAAGAAACGTATGCAGCCATCATTGCATAGCATAAAAATGGATTCACAGCCAAGGATATTGTGGCTACTAAGATTGCACCTAAATCAACAATTTATAGGATCATCAAGAACTTCAAGAAAAGGATTTCAATTCTTCAGGGCATCCAAGAAAGTCCAGCAAGCGCCAGGATCGTCTCCTAAAGAGGATTCAGCTGCGGGATCGGAGTGCCACCAGTGCAGAGCTGCTCAGGAATGGCAGCAGGCAGGTGTGAGCGCATCTGCACACACAGTGAGGCGAAGACTTTTGGAAGATGGCCTGGTGTCAAGAAGGGCAGCAAAGAAGTCACTTCTTTCCAAAAAAAAAACATCAGGGACAGAAGTATGGCGAATGGACTGCTGAGGACTGGGGCAAAGTCATATTCTCGGATGAAGCCTTTTTCTGATTGTTTGGGGCATCTGGAAAAAGGCTTGTTCGGAGAAGAAAAGGTGACGCTACCATCAGTCCTGTGTCATGCCAACAGTAAAGCATCCTGAGACCATTCATGTGTGGGGTTGCTTCTCATCCAGGGGAGTGGGCTCAATCACAATTTTGCCCCAAAACACAGCCATGAATAAAGAATGGTACCAAACCACCCTCCAACAGCAACTTCTTCCAACAATCCAACAACAGTTTGGTGAAGAACAATGCATTTTCCAGCACGATGGAGCACCGTGCCATAAGGCAAAAGTGAGAACTAAGTGGCTCGGGGACCAAAACGTTAAAATTTTGGGTCCATGGCCTGGAAACTCCCCAGATCTTAATCCCATTGAGAACTTGTGGTCAATCCTCAAGAGGGGTGGACAAACAAAAACCCACTAATTCTGGCAAACTCCAAGAAGTGATTATGAAAGAATGGGTTGCTATCAGTCAGGATTTGGCCCAGAAGTTGATTGAGAGCAGCCCAGTCAAATTGCAGAGGTCCTGAAAAAGAAGCGCCAACACTGCAAATACTGACTCTTTGCATAAATGTCATGTCATTGTTGATAAAAGCCTTTGAAACGTATGAAGTGCTTGTAATTATATTTCAGTACATCACAGAAACAACTGAAACAACGATCTAAAAGCAGTTTAGCAGCAAACTTTGTGAAAACTAATATTTGTGTCATTCTCAAAACTTTTGGTATCTGCACTCTACTTCAGCATTTCT
Source organism: Clarias magur (assembly GCA_013621035.1). Classification (NCBI taxonomy): domain Eukaryota; kingdom Metazoa; phylum Chordata; class Actinopteri; order Siluriformes; family Clariidae; genus Clarias; species Clarias magur. The sequence continues at coordinate 194,723 of QNUK01000256.1, forward strand.
ATTAGAGGATTCGCTAAATATCTGTACTCATATTTATGTTCATTTCTTCATTCCATTGCATTAACTAACCACATTGGTTTGTAGTATTTAAAGTGGGAATGTCACCACCAGGTGGCATGGTGGCTAGCCTTGCCCCTCCAGGGTACAGGTTTGATTCCCGCCTTGGGTCTATATGCATGGAGTTTTCACGTTCTCACCAAGCTTGGTGGGGTTCTTCCGGGTACTACAGTTTCCTCGTATAGTCCAAAGACATGCAGATTAGGCTAACTGGTGTTCCCAAATTGCCCATAGTGTTTGAGTGTGTCTGTATTTGTGTGTGCTCTGTGATGAATTGGCACCTTGTCCAGGGTGTACCCTGCTTTGTGCCATTAAGTCTCCTAGGAATGGCTCCAGGCCTCCCGCAACCCTGTATAGACGATTAGTGAGTGAGTGCTGACTCACCTGCTGACTATTATGCATAATTGTGTGATTTTGAGACCTGATGGTGAAAGCATCTGTGCTCTTATTCAAGTACACATGTACAGTAAATGGAAGGCTTCTACTTATCCTTGAAAATTTACCCCAGGGAATCTGGACTTTTACTCAAGTACAGGATTTGTGTACTCTGCCCATCTTGCAGGGGAGTCATTGCAGATGGGATCTACAGTACTGTATACTGTATGTATATACGGCTTTGTCACTTTAAGGCATCATGCATAATTTACAGTGCTATTGTTCACATGTTGTTGGAAAACACTCGCGCACACAGATAGAAAAGGAATGGTTAACCGCCTGGTCAATGGTTCCTCTGAATCCAAGTTCTGAAAAATGTTCCAAAACAACAATAATAATAATACTCAGAGCTCTGGAGCGCACTAGCAGCTCCGTAGCAAAACCCTGCAATAAACACACAGAAGGCCTTACAGTCATTGCTGATTCAGCTCTGATGATGCACATGTGTGTGTGTGTGTGTGTGTGTGTGTGTGTGTGTGTGTGTGTGTGTGGGCAGGACGAATGATTCTGAAGTTAGAGAATGCCAAAAAGTGAGTTTCATAAAGTGATCGTGACATGGCATTTAACATGGACTCATAAAACATTAGACTGGCAACTACAGTGTGACTCTGTCCATCTGTCAAGATTATACAACTGCCAAGATTATAAAACGTCCTGTAGTGTATGATCAGGCAACAGACAACTCAATGACGAGACAACTGGTAATATGTGGAAACGGCGTGTATGTTATGAGGGGGGTCAAAAAGTTTCGCTTCGCTTTGCGCTCCACAGATCCGTTCAGGCGCTTTAAACCTGCTTGTAGAACTTGCTATTGACAGGCTGGGCCCTGAGGACAAATTCTCAATACACAATGCCACGATTGTGGAAAAGACGATGAGACTTGGTCGAGCCTCGCCTTTCTTGACATGATGGACATGATTGGCTCTTCCACTGTGGAGACTGTTGCTTCGTCTCAGGGTCGTACCCATACAACCAAGTTTCGTCACCGGTAATGATCCTGTCCGAGTTTTTTTTTTTTTTTCGATGCAATGTCCTCCTGTGGGACGCCCTGCTCCTGGGACAACAACCCGGTGATTAGCATGTTTAAATCACATGTGAGTAAAGACCTGGACTGTTCCGTGTGACACACCTGGCAGCAGTGTTGTGAATTGTTCTCTGATGATCATGATCATGAACAAGTTGACCGATCTATAGACGTCTGCATATTGTGGTTTTCTCACATCATGTGACTCTGATAATTGCATTTTATTTTGCAGAAATTATAACTTCACAGACTGTGTGCCTTTTGAAACTGCACATAAGGCATACTGTTCACAATGTTAGTAATCACACTTGTCCTTGCATTTTGTCTTTTATTTTAACATTCATCATTTTGATCTAAAATTAAAATTATCTTTGCATAACGTAAATACTGTAATTCTTGTGATTTTTGCTGTTCAGAAATAGGCACAAACCCGACAAAACACCTCCACCATAAATAGACATGATTTTTTTTCCCCCCGTAGGTTGTGGATCTTCTAGTTGCCATGTGTAGAGCTGCTTTAGAGTCTCCCAGGAAGAGCATCATCTTTGAGCCATATCCCTCGGTAGTTGACCCCAATGACCCCAAAACACTTGCCTTTAACCCCAAGGTGACTGTCCATCTTCTCTTATGCGATTGGCTTATTTGATGCTAATTCTTTTTATAGGTTCTATCGTTTAGTCAGTCTTTACCATTAAGTACTCTTTCTGTGTCTATGATATATGTTTGTCCATGGACCTTGGGCCACAGAAGAAAAATTATGAAAGACTGCAGAAGGCACTAGACAGTGTTATGTCCATACGAGAAATGACCCAGGTATGTGTTTGTACTGATGTGAACACTAACACCAGTTTCCAGCACTGTTATTCACGGGTCATCTGTTTTTTAATAAATGAACCAGACTATAATTTTACTGCACACCAATCCTGTATGTTGGTCTTTGGTGTATATTTACTCTGAGTCTGTCCTTTTGCTTTTAATTTATTACAAATGAATCTGCCTTTGCTGTAACTGTCCTATGATGGCTCCATGTTTTTGCTTCAACTCGATTGTGAGTGAGTGAGTGTGTATTTGGTGTAAGCTTACTTACAGAGAGAGTACTTATAGAGAGAGTACATACTGAACTGAGAGGGAGAGTATCTATACTGTAAGAATGTACTGATGTTACTGCACTATGAGGGATGAGCTTGGTGTTACTTAACGCGGTAATGACGCATGAGCGAGTGTGTCCTTGGAGAAGTTGGTGTTACTTCTCTATGAAGGATTAGTGAGTGTGTCCTTGGATCTTGACTGTAGTGTTATTGTCCTGTGAGGGATGACTGAGTATTTTCTACTCACTCATCTGTTACTACTTTATGAGGGATGAGTCAGTGTGTCCTTACTGCCATGTGGGGGATGAGTCAGTGTATCTTTATTGTTAATTATTTATGAGGAATGAGTGAATGTGTCCCTGGTGTTACTTCTTATTGAAGGATGAGGAAGTGAGTGTGTGCTTGGAGTAACTGCCCTACAAGTTTGTCTTTAGTGTTATTGTCCTATGAGGGGTGAATCAGTGTGTCCCAGGTGTTACTTTTCATTGACGGTTGAGTGAGCCTGTCCTTGGTGTTACTGTCCTCTGAAGGATAAATTAGCATGTCCTTGGAGTAACTGCCCAATGAGGGTTGAGCAAGTGTGTCCTTGGTGTTACTCTGTTATAAGGGATGAGTGTGTGTGTCCCTGGTGTTATTGTACTATGAAGGATGAGTAACTGTGTTCTTGGTGCTACTGCCATTTGAGGGATGAGTGAGTGCGTCCTTGGAGTAGCTGCCTCATGAGGGACGATTTAGTTTGTCTTTAGTGTTATTGCATCATGTTATCGTTGCTGTCCTATGAGGTATAAATAAGTGTGTCCTTGGGTTACTGCATTATGAGTGACGGGTGAGTGTGTCCTTGGAGTAACTGTCCTATGAGCAATAAATAAGTGTGTCCTTGGTGCTGTCCTATGAGCAATAAATAAGTGTGTCCTTGGTGCTGTCCTATGAGCAATAAATAAGTGTGTCCTTGGTGCTGTCCTATGAGCAATAAATAAGTGTGTCCTTGGGTTACTTCTTAATGAGGGATGAGTGAGTGTGTCCTTGGACTAACTGCCTTATGAGCGATGAATGCGTTTGTCTTTAGTGTTATTGCCTCATAAGGAATGCCCTATGAGTTAGCGTGTCCGTGGTGTTACTTCTCTATGAGGTATGAGTAAGTGTGTCTTTAGTGTAAGTGTACTCAGAAGGATGATTGAGGTTGTCTATAGTGGTACTGCCCTGTGTCATACTGTACTGTTACGGGTTAGTGAGTGTATCTTTTTACTCCTGTACTATGTGCAATGAACGAGTCTGTAGTTAGTGTTACTCGGCTATAATGCATGGGGATAATGAATGTTTGAGAATTTTGGGGCGCTTCTTCTATGAGAAGAGATGATGGAGTTTATCTTTGGTAAAAGAAGACAAAGTTGATGAAATCGTTGGATTGGTAATTGTGCAAGGAATGAGGAAGGAATAAATGCACCAGTTTTTGTGCCCATGTGTATAATTGTAGCTCGGTCTATTTTAACAGGGATCCTATCTTGAGATAAAGAAACAAATGGATAAACTCGACCCCCTGGCTCATCCTCTACTCCAGTGGTAAGTGACATGAATACATGTTCATACTGTACACCTTTTCCCACAATTCTACACAAAGAGAATAATCTCCCTCTTGTATTGTTTTTGCATTGTGGTTGTGTTCTTGTTGTCCTGCAGGATAATATCCAGTAACAGATCTCATATTGTCAAACTGCCTCTGAGTAGGGTATGCTACTATATTATTATTATTATTATTATTATTATTATTATTATTATTATTATTATTATTATTATTATATTTTTTGCTAGCCTGTCACGAATGAAAGTCAGTACTAATTTATTCATTGAAATTTCATTACGTCTTATGCTTGTATATTATTCATGTACCTTTTACCTGATTAGTCTGAGCAATATTTCTATTCGAGCAGCAGCTGAAGTTTATGCACACGTCCCATCAGTTCTTGCTCCTGAGCAGCCCGCCTGCCAAAGAAGCCCGATTTCGGACAGCCAAGAAGCTCTACGGCAGCACTTTTGCCTTCCAGTGAGCACTTTCATTTGAACTGAACAATTGGTGTCATGGTGTACAGAGCTTATAACCAAGCTTATATGTACTGTATTTAGCTATTTACTATGAGCCCATTCTTGTTAATCAGACAGTCATATACTTAGTCGATATTTAAAAAAAAAAAAAAAGATCTCAGTACATATTAATGTTAAATAGGAATAGAATCAACATCTACAGTAGATTTGCTGAATAATTATCATATACTTAAATCTTATACTCATACAGCATATGTGTCTTTTGTTTTCTGCCACTCTAGTGGTTCTCATATCGAGAACTGGCACTCTGTTCTGAGAAACGGACTAGTCAATGCCTCCTACACCAAATTACAGGTGTGTATGTTTGTACTGATCTTGTTCAGAGTCCAGATTGGTTGCTTGGCCACTAATAGCAGCTAGTGGCACTGTACTGTTAGAGGTCATGAGAGACATGATTGCTGTGCTAACCCTATTGATATCAGTGTGATGAGACACACAGAAACGTCTAATTTGGATAAAGTTATTACTTAGAAGGAATGAATGAACGAATTAAATCTCACTGAAAGTCGTTTCTCTTGGTTATATTTTTGTTTTTGAGCAAGGGAATACCTAATACAGAAAAAAAAAAAATGTATTTGGACATCTCACCATCACATCCATAAGTGCTTTTTTGAACATCCAAATGCAGATCTTCCTCCATGCCTCTGGGAAAAGACTTTCCATTAACTTCTAGAACGTAGCTGTAGCTGTAGGGATTTGTTCTTATTCAGCCACAAGAGCACTATTAATGTTAGGACCTGAGGTCAAGTGAGAAGATGGTGATCCAGTTCGTTATAAAGATGTTTCATGGGGTTGAGGTGCAGGACTACGGAGTTCTTCCACCCTTTAGCTTCAGCAAATCATATCTTCATGGGCCTCGCATTGTCATGCTGGAACAGGTTTGGGTTTGTGCTTCCACTGAAGGCAAACTGTAATGCTACAGCAATCAAAGACTGAGCGCTTCCAGCTTTTCCGACGACAGTTTGGGAAAGAACAACATATAGGCGTGATGATCAGGCATCCACAACATTTTGACCATATAAGTTAAAACTGTAAGGTGTCGCGCTGTGAATGTCAGTGAAATGATCTGTTTAATCTAAGTTGCTGTTCAATCTAAGTGTATCAGCTTGGATGTTTTAGATTTAGCCTTTTAGCCGGTATCATTTTACGTCAACTAGGGCCACGCCTAACATTCATAGTTAGACTAATATCAGACGATCTTCCTTTCTTCAACCCAAGCTGCATGGGGCAGCCTATGGAAAGGGCATCTATCTCAGCCCCATCTCCAGTATATCTTTTGGATATTCAGGTAGGCCTTAATTGTGTCATGGCACCATCCGTCTCTCTGTCACGCTCACGTTCTTCTCATCATGTCCTTACGAAGCCATGCTGTTTATATGGTGCTTGTAGATGTGTGTTGCCCAAGTTTAACATCATTACATTATTTCCCATTGTACTGTACGTGTGGTTTGTATATTTGTTTGATGTACTTAAGCAACAAAGACGTATCAGATATGGGGGCGTTCAAGCCAAACTGGGACTTGTGATGACATTTCTGGTGAATAACGATGTTTCAAAGAAGGCTGAATGACGATCCCGGCTGAGACGGCTTGGACCGTGGTCATTCCTGTGAGGCTGAGATTCACAGGGTGAAATGCCTGATCTTTGGAAATCGACATTTCTACATTTTTAGGTCTTCGTAGGAGTTCCTGGGAGACCAGGGGTTCAGACGTGAAGCGGGGAGTCCGATCGTGACTCCGGCGTACTGAGAAAACGTTCGACCTTGTTGGTATACAAGCACTAGTGAAACGCTGGGATAAGTGCCTTGGCGCAACCGAAGTCCCATTTTGACTTGAACACCAAAGATTTATTTGTGCACCAAGTTGGTTTTATTTTAGTCAGTGTCAGAATACGGATAATATGTTTCATGTGATTGACTGTAGGATCTCCGCCATTAACCAGTCATGCATATTTCATGTATCATCAGTGCTTCATGATGTGTTGCATGGGCCTCGGTGGACGTGCTATATACAAGTATTGAGTATTATAGCTCAGTTGTGTGTGCTGTACGTGTGTGTGTGTGTGTGTGTGTGTGTGTGTACAGGAATGGGAAAAGGACAGCACCGGATGCCAAGTAAAGATGAACTGGTGCAGCGCTATAACCGCATGAACACAATCCCACAGGTAGAACCTTCGCTATCTTCAGGAAGGAAACGCATCCGGACTCGATATTTTCCTCTTCTCATCTTTCTTTTCTTTTTACAGACTCGCCCGATTCAGTCACGATTCCTCCAGAGTCGGAATCTGAACTGCATCGCACTGTGCGAAGGTGAATAGCCCAACCATTCATAAGTTGCTAATTTAGAGCTAGGTCAGGGAGGAGACTATTTTCATTATAGGAGACCCTAGATCTGTAGTGTGTGCTAGATGTTACTGTAAACTAGTGCAGGAAATGAGTTATTCCCTCTGCACTGGAGATAGTGTCTGGCCTGCAGATTATTTTTGCAGGTGCAATAAATATTATCGTTTCATCTGCGTTCCTAAAAATAAATCGTGACAAGTCATTTTTATTTTACCTTGCATGGTAGGCATAAAAATATACCAAAGTTACACAGGACCCATTGGTCTATTTGTCCAGTCGGATTATTTTATAATTAAATGCGTTAAGATTTACACTGTTTACTGAGTTTGTTCCATGGTGGATTTAAGGCCTCAGGACAACCGCTTGCAAACATTTTCTGCAGAAAATGCCCAAATATACCCATTATCAGGTATAGAAGGAGAATTTTATGGCATATTCCTAGGAAAGGAACATTTCTTGCTGACTATTCAGAAGGTGCTAATTGATTTCCTACACACGTGGACAAAATTGTTGGTACCCTTCGGTCAATGAAAGAAAAACTCACAATGGTCACAGAAATAACTTTAATCTGACAAAAGTAATAATAAATAAGAATTCTATGAATGTTAACCAATGAAAGTCAGACATTGCTTTTCAACCATGCTTCAACGGAATTATAAAAAAAAAATCAACTCAGGAACAGGCCTGGACAAAAATGATGGTACCCCTAACTTAATAGTTTGTTGCACAACCTTTTGAGGCGATCACTGCAATCAAACGATTCCTGTAACTGTCAATGAGACTTCTGCACCTCTCTGCAGGTATTTTGGCCCACTCCTCATGAGCAAGCTGCTCCAGTTGTTTCCGGTTTGAAGGGTGCCTTTTCCAGACAGCATGTTTCAGCTCCTTCCAAAGATGCTCAATAGGATTGAGGTCAGGGCTCATAGAAGGCCACTTTAGAATAGTCCAATGTTTTCCTCTTAGCCATTCTTGGCTGTTTTTAGCTGTGTGTTTTGGGTCTTTGTCCTGTTGCAAGACCCATGACCTGCGACTGAGACCCAGCTTTCTGACACTGGCCAGCACATTTCTCTCTAGAATCCCTTGATAGTCTTGAGATTTCATTGTACCCTGCACAGATTCAAGACACCCTGTGCCAGATGCAGCAAAGCAGCCCCAGAACATAACAGAGCCTCCTCCATGTTTCACAGTAGGGACAGTGTTCTTTTCTTCATATGCTTCATTTTTCCGTCTGTGAACATAGAGCTGATGTGCCTTGGCAAAAAGTTTCATTTTTGTCTCATCTGTCCATAGGACATTCTCCCAGAAGCTTTGTGGCTTGTCAACATGTAGGTTGTCATATTCCAGTCTGGCTTTTTTCTCATTTGTTTGCAACAATGATGTCGTCTTCGCTCGTCTCCCATGTAGTCCACTTTGGCCTAAACAACGACGGATGGTGCGATCTGACACTGATGTTCCTTGAGCATGAAGTTCACCTTGGATCTCTTTAGAAGTCTTTCTGGGCTCTTTTGTTACCATTGGGATTATCCGTCTCTTTGATTTGTCATGAATTTCCCTCATGCGGCCACGTCCAGGGAGGTTGGCTACAGTCCCATGGATCTTAAATTTCTGAATAATATGTGCAACTGTAGTCACAGGAACATCTAGCTGCTTGGAAATGGTCTTCTAGCCTTTACCTTTAACATGCTTGTCTATAATTTTCTTTAGAATCTCCTGAGACAACTCTTTCTTTCGCTTCCTCTGGTCCATGTTGAGTGTGGTACACACCATGTCACCAAACAACACAGTGACGACCTGGAGCCCTATATATAGGCCCACTGACTGATTACAAGATTGTAGACACCTGTGATGCTAATTAGTGGACACACCTTGAATTAACATGTCCCTTTGGTCACATTATTTTCAGTATTTTCTAGGGGTACCATCATTTTTGTCCAGGCCTGTTCCATGAGTTTATTTTTTTTAATAATTCTGTTGAAGCATGGTTGAAAAGCAATGTCTGACTTTCATTGGTTAACATTCATAGAATTTTTTTTAATTATTACTTTTGTCAGATTAAAGTTATTTATGTGACCATTGTGAGTTTTTCTTTCATTGACCGAAGGGTACCAACAATTTTGTCCACGTGTGTATATTATGAGGGACGTTCAAGTCGAACCAGTACTATATTTCAAATCTGAAATCGAATGATGATGGAAAGGAGATCGTACTCTTAGCCGCAGTAAAACATTTGAAGGGTGCAAATGTTTTGAAGAAGTCCGTACTACCATGAATAAAGATCCTGGCGAAGGTGGCTCGGAGGCCACTGCAGTCATTCCAGTGAACATTCAGTGAACTCACTGGTCGCCAATTTGCAGAAGAGACACATCAGTCCCGTGACTTCGCTTCCAGGCTTTCCACATGTTCGGGTCATTAAAGGAGCTCCAGTGTTTCAGATGTGAAGTAGGTAGTAGGATAATGGCTCTGGCATCCGGAGAAAGCTTTTGGTATCCAAGCACTAGGAGTGCACTAGAGAAGCAGGGGAGTTTACAGAAAAATAAAAGTAGTTCTTACTCTACTTTACGGTCACTGTATTCAGGTATTCTGCACAATCAAACGTTTGGTTTGAACTTGAACACCCCTTAATGGCTAATGTTTACTTTTGATATGATCTGTTACAGTGATCACATCCAAAGACCTCCAGAAACACGGGAACATCTGGGTGTGTCCCGTTTCAGACCATGTGTGCACACGCTTCTTCTTTGTGTGAGTACCTGCCTATGTAACAGTACTGTATGTCACAGGAAGTGCCTAGTGTCTTATGATTTCCAGAAATCATATCCGGTCATTTCACACTCTGCCACCAGGGGGAGATGCTGGACCAAACATGACTCCTCATTTACTGTACATCTCTGGCTCAGTTATATACTGTAGTATTCCAGAAAACCACCGTTTCATTCGCCATTCATTTGTCTTATCATTAGCTTTCTGTCTTTGTTCATTAACTTGTACAGTTATCAGATATGATGAACTAATAATAAATGTCTGGCCACTATAAACATGGCACACAATCAGTAATCTTCCTGCTGTAAACAGCACCTGTGGCTCGATGTAAGGCTCTGATAAGTTAAATCTGGAGGGTTTAAGTTTAAGGAATTTAGTTAACTTGTTATTTGTGTATTATTGCTGGGGGTATTGCAAGAAAACGGGGCAAAAGCCAGAGCGTGAAGCCTGATGCAATGCTACCAGTCAAACATTTAGACCCACTTTCTGATTTCTTGAAAGAATCTCTTTTTTCAACACTTGATATTGAGAAGTATCTGCTGCTTATGATCTGCAAAGCCTTCATAATGGCTGTAGTGTGGTGCTGAGGTGCTTTTGGTCTTGCTTTTCTGTGAAGGTCTTTATGAGAGCCAGTTTCATCATGGTGCTTGATGGGTTTTGCAAATGCACTTGACAATATTGTTCTTGCAAGAACCCGTTCAAGAACAACTGAGTTTTGTGTCTGTTGTTGTTGTTGTTGTTATTGTTACAGAATGAATTAATTCCATATGTGTTATTTAATAGTTTTTCCTAGTATCTATCTATCTATCTATCTATCTATCTATCTATCTATCTATCTATCTATCTATCTATCTATCATCTATCTATCTATCTATCATACAAACTTGAATGTATTTGTACCTATACAGTGCATCTTGAAAAATTTTAATATTGTGAAAAAGTAAACCAAGAAAAAAAAGGCTTGAAGAAAATTACATTTTTCACTATATTCTATGTGTTTCGAGATAGGGGCAAAAAATTAATTATTTACTAACTTAGAATCACGATTCTTTCCATGTATTGGCACATTGACTGCAAGTTATTTTTTGGATTTATAATAGCGATGCACCGCTTAATCAGCCATGACCGATCAGCCTTGGATACAAACAACTCAGTGCCAAGCGCACAAGCTTCTGAGTGGTACAACAGAAATGCATTTTTTATAGTGTTACCTGTATCAAAAGTTGGTTGAGATGAAACACCTTCATTTATCTCTAAATTCCACAATGAGCAAATTAGTCCACCGTCTAGACTCTGTGTGTGCTCATGCTAGAAGCCGTGCGTGCCCGTATGCTTGCTACTGCTCAACCTGCGCTCATTATAAAGTTTGAGACTTTGGAGGCATTTGAGCAGTTAAACGTCGCAGATTCTTTATAATCCTACAGGTGGTACACTGTGAACAGTTTGCACATGTTCATCTGGTGTGGTAGAAATGAATTACTACATTTCTAAGTTTGTTTAGAAATAACAATTATAGCAAATGACACAACAGAAATATGTGCTGCTCAGTAACAATGTAGGTTTTTTGTTTAATTTAAGGTTCAAAGCCTAAAAAAATTGCAACATATTCTGCATGGTTTTATTATTTATTAACATAATATGCACATAATAATAATACGTAACATATGAATATATTATTATTAATATATATATATATATATATATATATATATATATATATATATATATATAAATTAAGTCTGATGCAAAAGGATTATGGTCTTTGTTTTTTGTTTGTTTGTTTGTTTGTTTTTGCCATAACAAAATACATTAATTATGGCGAAAATACATTTTTGGCATAATAAATTGTATGTATTGAAAAATAAGAGAGGCTAGTTAAAGGGAACTTCTGCTTAAAGCTGCTATAACAATAGTGATGATGGGAATTAAATGTAGATTTAACTGGATAAAACTACAATGTGCCATTCTTTAATAAACGAAAACTTGCGTTCATTGTCAAATTGCCGTCGTAGAAAAGGAATAAAATGCTTTAGGACATGGTGGTGGATTATTTTCCTATAACAGCATGTCTCACTCTAACTAAGGCAGCTCAGGCTTGAGCTAGTGTGAGTTTGTTACACACTGTCCTTACTTCTTTCTCTCTTTCTCTCAGATATGAAGATGGCCAGGTAGGAGATGCTAACATCAACACCCAGGAGCCCAAGGTGCAGAAGGAGATCATGCGTGTGATTGGCACTCAGATCTACTCGGGCTGAGAGGGACCTCTGGGCTATCTGCAGGGACTCAGCGCTGCCGAACCAGCTGTAGCCCCTTAGCTTTTGCTCAGAGTGAAGAAGCAGGAGAGCCGAACCTTTCAACCCCCCTCCGTCCTCCTCTCTGCTTCTTTTCTGCCTTTGTTCTTTCTTCTTCTTCTTCCTGGCTTTCATGAGGAAGTTCGGATGCGCGTCCACTTCCTTTTCCCTGTGTGGTTTGTCCTGTTTGGGGCAGCTGAGATTGATGGACCATCTTCTTCCTCCTCGGGTAGCAAGAAGTGATATGAAAGTGTAATGGCAGAGCAAACTTCATGTGGAAGTACTTTCTCTGGCACGCTATTAACTATTAACTTTGGGCACACTGTACCCATAGGCAGTTTCACAGCTAGCGAATGCTAACGAGGGAACAGAATACGGCACGACTCGTGACTCAGACCATCGTCTAAACGTCACCTCGATATACGGCGATGGACGAGATGGCTCATTGGATCCCTAAATCTGTCAATCAAAACTGATGTGAACTCACCCAAGCATGGGCTGCTATGTAACTCTCTATCCTTCGGACACTCGGTTTCATTTCCTTTCAGTCCCGAGCTTAATAACCGTATCGTTCCGTCCGCGCCTCTTCGACTCTCTTTATAGCTCTCTCGTACACCAAACATTTATCATACGGAATATCTATAAATACGAAGCAATTTAAACAAACCTTATTATATTTCTGGTCTCTGGATCCGTAAGCGACGAATCTTCTTGCACCCTTATTGCGTTAAAAAAAAAAAAAAAAAAAGAATCCTTGTCTTGATCTGTTTACTTTCATATTCTTTGAGTAATGGTGTATTAATATCCAAGATGCGGTTATCTCCGGGACTGCTCTTGTTCAGCAACTCCTTCTGGTGAAATCAATTTCCTTTCCTTTTGTCTCCGGTGCACAGCATGGCAGGAACACGAACGCGAACATGCAAACACACACACACACACACACACACACTCTGGAAAGATGTTTACTGCAATTTATCAGTGGTAGCAAGGGTGCTTCTGTTTTGACAAATTAAATAACCGGATTTTATTATTGCTCATATTCACAGCTATTCCTCCTAATCACTGGTTCGTCTAATTTCATTATGTCCTGGGTGGGGAAAACTCGCTGACAAGGTCATTTAACATAAATCGAAGAACCACTTTTAACGTTCCTTAACAGCTCCGGTTACGGACACAGCCTTGTTCTCTGTAGTGTAGGACTATCTGGCTTCTTATCCTCCAGCTGCACTTCTTCCTTTTCTTTTCCTTTTTTTTATTATTTTTTTTTAACTTTAATTATATTCCTTCAGCTTGATGTGAACTATAAAACATTCTGTGCAGCCTAACTGTGTATATCTCTACATACATCTACAGGTTGTATATTTAACCAGTGGACCCTGTTATTATACTGTACTGACTATTACCCGTCTCATACAACAGAAATAAGGAAGTGAACCAACACTATGGACTTTACGAGAGTTTGAAGCTGTATGAGGCTGTTTTATTCAATACAAGCAGGTCGTAAATAAAATCTGTGCGTTAAAAGGGGACGGCAGAATAGCCATCGTCGGTCTCCTTTACAGGCTCCTGGTTGCTTTTATGTTGGTCCGGTTCAGTTTGATTGCTTTTATCATGTGCCGGGGCTAGGTGTGTAAACCGAGCCGACGAAAGCAGGAACCTGGTGGAAGAAAATAAAAGAGACACTGTTGACAGTTTGTAGATAAGACTGTGTATTTGTATCAGATTTGAAAATCACCCAGAGTTTAAAAAAAACAAAAAAACATATCATTTGTTGGATTCTTTAATATATCATACTCTGGGATAGGCTCCAGAATTCAGTGCATACACACCTATCCTGATTCTTCCTGAATAATTCTAAAGGACAATATGTAATTTATCCACCAACCTGACACGTGCCCCGCCTTAATCCTTCTGCATAACCTGCGTTTGTATATAATTTTCTTTTCATTTTCACGTTTTTCACTATTTTGTTCACAGAAAGGAAATAAAAACATATCCGACACTATTTGGGATGACTTTTGGGTGATGTGGTCTTCATGAGGGCTGAGTCCCGGATCGCCCCAGGATGTAAACGCCAAAGCCTTTAAAGTCTAACATGTTGGTATTCACCTCAGTTCTCCTGTAGAGGGCTCTCTTCCACAACAATATCTCATACGCACCCTGTGTGTGAAACGAGGCCTGCCTGTGGGAGACGAAGGCTATTAAACTGTTGCTTCTGCATCGTCGTAAGCCAGTTGAGCATATTTGTAATAGCATGGATTCTGTTTAGAGTATGTGTCCTCAAAATGGCCGCCGTTATGAGTCAGCACGGCCGAGAAGAACCGTTCTATGATAAAGTCAGACTTTAATTTCGCTTCATTTATAAAAGCTTTTAAAAATATGCAGATGCTTTACAAAGCTTCTGTAGACCATCGAGAACCAGACTATAGTATGTGCTGACGCTAAATATGTCAAAAGTTTAACGAACATTGGTCCATGGGAATAAAGGAAATAGTCCATGTTTGGGTTGCGACCATAACAACACATGGTGAGGGGGGTCGTATTCTTCTTATAGAGTTTTCTATATTAGTGATCAAGATTTAAAAATTCTTTAATTTAAAAAAAAAATATCATTAACCTTGGCGGCCTGTTGGCTTAGTGGTTAGTACGCTTGGTTAGTGGTTAGGAAGGGAATCAAACCTGGCTAGTGGAGGTCGCTTTGCACCTCCAGGAGCCAGGTTTGATTCCCATTTTTGAATCTATGTGCATGAAGTTCACATTTCCTCCCCGTGCTCACAGTCCAAGTTAAATGTAGATTAGACTAATTGGTGTTCCCAAATTGCCCGAGTGTGTGAATGTTGATTGGAGGTCCTGCCACCATAGAAATAGAAATAAATACAATGGTCACTACTGGCCTCCATGATCCCTAGTTGGACTAAGTGATCGGACGGATGGATGGATTATTAACCTTAGATAATGTGAAGCATTCACTATACCGTACAAGTCCCTCTAAGTGAGCTGTTACTATAGAAACTATAACATCTATTCGAATCAGCAAAGTATTTTTCTTTGGGTTGGAATGGTCCTGTTACTATGTTAGAGCAATCTTGGGGAGATAGCACTTTGCTCCAAGCGTGTTCAGGTGCACTGTGGTCTAGCATGAGCAACAGTTTTGAAAAAAAAAAAAAAAAGTCTGGCTTCATGTTTCTTGCAGACACATGGCAGCTTATGCCCTCTCTATTTGGTGGCTGTTGTGAATAGAAGGCGCCATGTGATGAATGGAAACTGACTAATGATTGCCAACTGGCAATTGAATAAACCGGGAGAAAATCAGGGGGCAAAAAAAAAAAAAAGGCTTCAAAAAGAAAAAGACACTTGCAGAGAACTCTTTGAAAAGCAAACAAGCCCAATAATGTGAAGAAGTCATAGTGGTTTCTCCATGTTCTACACCTTATCCAGATGTTCTTTGGTTTGCTTGTTTATTGACCACTAAAAACAGAACATGGAGGCTTGATGTTTCATAAACAGCTTCCAGACCATGCAGGATTTTTTCCATCATGCTGTGGGAATGTAACCGGTGTAGTCTGCGTTGTGTTTCTTTCCGATGCACAAATAACCAGACGGACATCAAGTGACGGTTCAGCTGCTGCTTTAATCTGATAACACAGAATATGATTTTTTTTTTTTTTGCAGTGTGTTCACCCTTTTTTTCTCTTTCTCTCCCATGCAGAGACAGTGCAGAAAGGGAAGAGGTGGTACAACTTCTAAACAACGTAGATTCAACAAGTGACAAAACAGCATACCTGATAACACAGAATATTATTTTTTTTAGCAGTGTGTTCGCCCTTTTTCTCTTTCTGTTAAAGGAGAGAGTGCAATGCATTCAGCACATACATAATCACAATTTTAATTAAAACAAAATCATGAAAATAATGAAACACATGAAAAATTGAGTATTTAAAGAGGAAAACTATCTTTTTAAGTAATATAAAAAAAATAAGGATGACATTAGATTAATTGGAGTTTAACAGAAACCCACCTCTCCCATGCAGAGACAGTGGAGAAAGGGAAGAGGTGGTACATAGACAGGAAATTAAGATTTATGCTGCCATAGAAATTTAAAGATAAGATGCACACACACACCGATAGGCATATCAGGTATACTTTGCTTTTTTTCTTTTGTGTAATTCTATATATAAAATAAACATTACTTTCAATACCTGTTACAGGCAGACATTGGGACATCTCCTCCTTTGGGTTTACATTTCCATTTCCATTAGGGGGAGCTCTAGTGCTGTTCAAATGCAACATTTGAACACCGTATGTGTCCATATGTAAGTTTACACACACACACACAAACACAATTCTGAAAGCATGAGCACACACTGACCGCTTATTTGTTAGATAAAAGTAGGCTGACGTGAGGGCGCGGGGTCAGAGCGCATGGCCTGCCCTCTGTATGGCGCTGCTCCTCTTCTCTCCTCTTCTTCTCTTTCTCTTCCTCCTTTTCCTTCACAAACAGGTATAGTTCTTTGTTTCTTCCACAATTAAATGGAGCAGCTGTTCGAGAGCCGCCTTTTTGCTTATTTGGGAGCGAGACTGCAGAAGGTCGGATGTGTAACACACCGCTCAGGGTCTCATTTCTCTCTCTTTTGCTTTCTTTTTCAATAGTCCCCCATGATCCTGTTTTTCTTTCAATAACTTTCCGTGTAGAGAAAAGAGAGATCTATAAATATGCTTAATATGTTTTTTTTATTTAAACACTACTATGATTTAACATGATATTTTAATATGATATGTGTTCTGCAGAATAACAGAACACAGTTATGAGAATAAAAACTCCCTTTATTTCTATATACTGTAACCCCCTGACTGATGTATAATCAGATGGCCTGCTTCATGTCGGAAATGCTGGCCTCCCAGGATCGCCATTAATGCGCCCAATCATGTGAGCAAGCTCAGACATACTGTACATAACACAGGGGATGTGGCAATAACTCCCATCTGAGTTCCTGTGAAATCCTGTCATCCTGTGATGAATTTGAGGTATAGTTTACTAGTTAATCAAATAGTGACATGAAGTCAGTTTCTACTTTCTTTGGTAACATTATTTGAGCAGGAATGAGCATCAGCCCTGTCGCCTTGCACCGCCAGCACTGGGGAACTGCATCTGCATCGGCTTGCGTGCTCTCCCCATGCTCAGTAGTCGTCCTCTGGGTATTTTAGTTGACTCCACAGTCCAAAGGCATGTGTCCTATAGGGTAATTGGAGTGTGTGCATGTAGGTTGCCAGAGGTTTCTGCCTTCAGCAATGTAAATTCCCCTAAAGCAATGACCGCTGGCACGACGTCATAGGTCATTTTACCACGATTACCCAGGGTGTGTAAGTGTGTGTGCCTGTGGGTTGCCAGAGGTTGGGGCCCTCAGCAGAACTTTCCCTACAGCGATGACCGCTGGCGTCAAGTCATAGATCATTGCGGCCATAACCATCACTTTGCAGTGGTGGCTGTACTTAAAGGATATTTTTACTACAGTGCTGCTCAGTTCTCTATTCTGAACTGTCGGACGGTGTTGATTACTTTTCTTTTAGACCACAGATCTGACAGCTGCAGAAAACAACAAACAAATGGCACATTTATATTATGGACTTGTACTATTATTTCTGTGGTTACAACTTGTACAGGAACTCTTCCTACACTGCCTGACCCATAAAATCTTGCACAATATAATATTCTATTGGCCCGTTCTTGCTGTGGCATAGTTTCAAAAGCCCAGCCTTGCATTTGTTTTTGACTAAGATGTTGTATTAATAATGGGAGAGTCAAACTACTCCATATGCTCTTCTCCAGCAAATCCTAAAAAGTTTCAATGGGGTTAGGGCCAGGACCCTTTTATAATTTGAGCCTGAAGAAATTTGGCATTGTTGTCCTGAAATATGGCCATACCATCAATGATGAAAAACCTGACTGATAAAAAAAGAAAAAGAAAAAGAAAAAAAACCCTGGTCATACACGTAGCACATTCAGGAGCCTCACACCTCCATTGCACTTGAATATAGTCACTCTGAACTCTTCAGATCACATGACCTTTTCCCATTACTCTAAAATCCAATCTTTATGATCCATAGCAAATTAAAGCCATTTTTTAAAATTAGTCTCACTAACAAGTGGTTTTCTTATGGCCACGCAGCTGTTTAGTCCCAATCCCTTGAGTTCTTGTCACACTGTGCTTATGGAAATGCTCTTGCTAGTATACATTGCTCTGATTTCTACTGTTCATTCTTTATGATGGAACTTTCACCAACCATCTCCAATCAGGCAATGCTCGTTCAATTTTTAATAGAATTTTTATTTATTTATTTTTATTTTCTTCCGTGAAGTTGAAAGTTCAGAATGATCCTTCCAGGTTTTAATAATATGTTGGTCATTTCTTAACCCAATTCCAGAAATTTTAGCAATCCTTTAGTTGTTGTCTTTGCTTGAGGTAGGTCAATAATTTGACCCTTCGGAAACAAGGTAACACCTTTTTCCTGACCTTTTTCTAACATGGTTGATTAAGTAATAAAAAACTACTTACTGTATCAGTATACTCAATGTCATTAGTTTAAAGGTTTATAAGGTATGTGATAACAGGAACTAACCTGTTACGTACTGTACAGTAGATGATCCACAAAATAAAGATAAGTATAAGTGGATTAAAAGAAAACCTGACATGTTGGTAATTTGTTAACACTAAAAGAAGAATAAACCACTTTAGATGTGCCGTTATAGGAAAATAATCAGTTTTATGGTGGTACTGTAACAGTAATTTTGGATCATATTGGTTCACATTACACTTTGATTATTTTCCTGTAACGGCACTTTCCTCTGTACATATCAGCGAACACTGAAACCTGCTGAAAATGTCATTTTTTTTCTTCTGTTCTTCTGTTTTAAACTTTCCACAACATCCATACGTTCTGCATTATTTTTCCAAGTGTAAGCTAGAGGAATTGTCTGCCTCTCCTTGGAAGTGCAGGTGAGAAGAAATACACACTTCTGCTATATTTATCCTCCTGCTCTTTCTTTCTCTCTTCTAATTCCATTTGCATGAAATCTCCTGTCTTCAGAGACAATCTTAATTCCTTATTATTTCCACTTCACAGCGCAGATGACATCTGCACATCAGCAAACTTCACACCCGCCAGGCGAATTCTCTGCTGCCACTCTTCTTTCTTCCCATCACTCCTCCTCCTCCTCCTCCTCTTCCTGCTCTTTCTTTTACTACTCAATGTCATCTATTTTTCCATATACTTTTCTTCAGGACAATGATGTTCTCTCCGATTCCCTCTCATGGATTTGGAGCCAATGTAAACCACTGGGAAGAGAGGGGGAAAAAACGAGCAGTGTGTTGATGTTCACTAAGTGACTGTATATTCGCTCCAACACACTCGTTTCCATCTGTCAGCCGAGCCGGCAGCTGTCAATCCGCTTCTTTTGGGAGTCTGTTCAAGGACAATGACACTCCGATGGGTCGCCCTGCCAAGCTTCAGAGCAAGAGACAGGGAGAAAGCTTGTGTGTGTGTGTGTGTGTGTGCGTGCGTGTGCGTGTGTGTGTGTGTGTGTGTGTGTGTGTGTGTGTGTGTGTGTTAAAAAAGACACTTCCATTTGTGTAGCTCATTTCAATCTAAATTCTGAAAAAGTACAGAACATAAACAAAATGAATAACAACTGAATTTGTAATTTCTTTTGTACATGAAGAGTATTATAGTGTAATGGGAAACGCTGATAAAAAATAAAATTACAGTAGCTCCATAAATAAATGAAAAATGAACAAAACAAACAAACAAACAAACAAACAAATAAACAAACAAACAAACAAACAACAAAACCCTGCAACCTCTGATCACATGTATAAACTGTTTCTTTGAATTTCTGATTAGCTTTGAATTATTGTTATTATTATTATTATTATTTAATTATCAGAATTCTTCAAATAGTAGTTTTGTATGTGTGCAGAGTGATGATGTGGTAACCAGATAACAACCAGGATTTTGGATGTTTCAAAATAGTTGCTGTGGGATTCTGGTGGGTTGCAAACCATTTTTTTGGTGGTTGATAGGGAATCCTAGGTGGTTGCTAAGGCTTTGGTAAGCAGTTGCTATGAAATTCTGAGTTGGTTGCAAGGGATTTGTAGGTGATTGTTAGGGAACGCCAGATGGTCCATGGGATCTTCTTACTGTGTGGTTTCTCAAGTGGTTGAAAAGGTGTTGCCAAGGGGGAGATATAGAATTCTGGTTGGTTGAAATGGTTTTGTAGGTGGTTGATTTGAAATAAGCAGTTGCTGTGTGATTCTGGTTGGTGAGTCTGGTTTTTTAGGTGGTCAATAGGGAATCACAAGTGGTTGCCATGATATCTGGTTGCTAAGCTGTTGCTTAGCAGGCGTTATAGAATTCCATGTTGATTGGAAAGGTTTTGGTTGCTAGAATGTTGCCATGGTTTCTCAGGTGGTTGATAAGGTGTTGCTAAGGGATGCTATAGAATTCTGGTTGGTCGCAAAGGTTTTTGTAGGTGGTTAATAAGGAATCACAGGTGGTTGCTCTGGTATCTCAAGTCTAAGGTGTTTCTAAATGGTTGTGATTGGATTTTGTTTGTTTGCAAAGGTTTTGTAGGTGGTTGTTAGGATGTTGCTATGATATTGAAGGTGGTTAATATGATGTTTCTAAGCAGTGGCTATGGTTGCAAGGGTTTGTAGATGGCTATTAGGGAAGCCCAGGATGTTGCTAGGTGGTTGCTATAGTGTTTTACTTGGTTGCAAGGGTGAAGGTCAGTGGGAAAGTTCAATTTGTGTTAATTAACAAACATGTAAAGCATATCTGAATTACAAAGATGATGATGAAGATGTTAACACAGTCTCTCTTGGAAATGGAGAAACTGCACAATATTTTCAGCAAACATTGAGGCATAGTTACTATTTATGTCATAAATTGAACAAAGATAAAAAATAAAAACAAAAGTTTGGACACCCTACATAATCAGTACTTAGTAACACCTCCTCTGGCAGATTTCACACACACAGCTTTTTATAGCCAGCTAAAAGTCTTTCAATTCTTGTACTTGAGATTTTCTCCCATTCTTCCTTGTAAAAGGCTTCTAGTTCTGTAATATTCTTTGGTCGTCTTGCATGCACAGCTCTTTTAAGATCTACCCACAAATTTTAAATGATGTTTAAATCTTAGTGGAATCCATTCTTCCCTCCACCAGTGCAATGTTTCCTGTGTCACTGGCTGCAACACAACCCCAAAGCATGATACAGTAGATCCACCCCCATGCTTAATAGTTGGCGAGGTGTTCTTTTCATGAAATGCTGCTCTTTTTTTCTCCAAACATGCCTTTGCTTATTGCGGCCAAAGAGTTCTATTTTAACTTCATCAGTCCACAGCACTTGTTTCCAAAACGCATCAGACTTCTGTAGATGTTTTGTTGCATACTTCTGACGTTGGATTTTATGATGGGGACGCAGGTGAGGTTTTCTTCTGCTGACTCTTTCATGAAGGTCTTGTGGAACAGTGCACCACCACTCCTGAGTCTGCTAAATCTTCCTGCAGGTTTTTTGCCAATCAGATGGGGGGTTTTTGATTCATCTTTCTGACCAGCATACGAACAGTTCTCTCTGATAGTTTTCTTGGTCTTCCAGATCTCATCTTGACCTCCACAGTTCCCCTGAACTGCCATCTCTTAATTACATTTCTCACTGTGTTAACTGCAAGCCGACAATGCTTTGCTAGCTTCTTGTAGATGCATTGTGGGCATCAATAACTTTCATTTTTAGAGTCTTACACAGCTGCTTAGAGGAATCCATGGTTGTTGAGTGTCTGCAAGTGTGTGCACAAGGTTTTTACAAAAGTATTTGTAAAGCTTTGAAATTGTCATTTACAGCTGGTGCCATGCATCAGATATAAGGACCTGATTATTTTTCTTGTAAAAAGAAGTAACTATGCACCAATGTTTGCTGAAAATATTTTTTCAGTGCATTTTTTCCATTTCCAAGAGAGACTATGAACATCTTTTCAATTAGAAAATCACCAAAATCTGTTATTTATTAGTGGGCCTAAACCTCATGCATAAGACTGTATCTACAGTCGTGGCCAAAAGTTTTGAGAATTACATAAATAATGGAAATTGGAAAAGTTGCTGCTTAAGTTTTTATAATAGCAATTTGCATATATTCCAGAATGTTATGAAGAGCGATCAGATGAATTGCATAGTCCTTCTTTGCCATGAAAATTAACTTAATCCCGAAAAAACTTTTCTCTGCATTTCATTGCTGTCATTACAAGACCTGCTGAGATCATTTCAGTAATCGTCTTTTAAACTCAGGTGAGAATGTTGAGGAGCACAAGGCTGGAGATCATTATGTCAAGCTGATTGGGTTAGAATGGCGGACTTGACATGTTAAAAGGAGGGTGATGCTTGAAATCATTGTTCTTTCATTGGTAACCATGGTGACCTGCAAAGAAACGCATGCAGACATCATTGCGTTGCATAAAAATGGCTTCAGGCAAGGATATTGTGGCTACTAAGATTGCACCTAAATCAACAATTTATAGGATCATCAAGAACTTCAAGGAAAGAGGTTCAATTCTTGTTAAGAAGGCTTCAGGGCGTCCAAGAAAGTCCAGCAAGCGCCAGGATCATCTCCTAAAGAGGATTCAGCTGCGGGATCGGAGTGCCACCAGTGCAGAGCTGCTCAGGAATGGCAGCAGGCAGGTGTGAGCGCATCTGCACGCACAGTGAGGCCAAGACTTTTGGAAGATGGCCTGGTGTCAAGAAGGGCAGAAAAGAAGCCACTTCTTTCCAAAAACAACATCAGGGACAGATAGATCTTCTGCAAAAATGGACTGCTGAGGACTGGAGCAAAGTCACATTCTCGGATGAAGCCTCTTTCTGATTGTTTGGGGCATCTGGAAAAAAGCTTGTCTGGAGAAGAAAAGGTGAGCGCTACCATCAATCCTGTGTCATGCCAACAGTAAAGCATCCTGAGACCATTCATGTGTGGGGTTGCTGCTCATCCAAGGGAGTGGGCTCACTCACAATTTTGCCCTTAAACACAGCCATGAATAAAGAATTGTACCAAAACACCCTCCAACAGCAACTTCTTCCAACAATCCAACAACAGTTTGGTGAAGAACAATGCATTTTCCAGCACGATGCAGCACCGTGCCATAAGGCAAAAGTGATAACTAAGTGGCTCGGGGACCAAAACGTTGAAATTTTGGGTCCATGGGCTGGAAACTCCCCAGATCTTAATCCCATTGAGAACTTGTGGTCAATCCTCAAGAGGCGGGTGGACAAACAAAAACCCACTAATTCTGACAAACTCCAAGAAGAAGATGAGACGGCCTACCTGAAGGAGATTGGAAATCTGGAGAACTGGTGCCAGAGGAACAACCTTCTTCTAAATGTCAGTAAGACAAAGGAGCTGATAGTGGACTTCAGCACTAAGCAGGACAGGAACTACCAGACCCCCGTCATCAACGAGAGCCCAGTGGAGAGAGTGGACTGCTTCAAGTACCTCGGTGTTCACATCACGCAGGACCTATCATGGTCCTGTCACATCAACACCGTGGTGAAAAAGGCCTGACAGCGTCTCTACCACCTCAAACGCCTGAGAGACTTTAGACTGCCCTCTAAGGTGCTGAGGAACTTTTACTCCTGCACCATAGAGAGCATCCTGACGAGAAACATCGCAGCCTGGTTCGGGAACAGCACCATGCAGGACAGACGAGCCCTACAGAGGGAGGTGCGATGAGATGAGCGCATCATCCGAACTGAGCTCCCTGACCTGCACTTTACCTACAGCAAGCGGTGCTGGACCAAGGCCAGGAAGATCATGAAGGACCTCAGCCACCCCAGCAATGGACTGTTTTTTCTGTTGCGGTCTGGAAAGCGAGACTGAGGAGGAGCTTCTTCCTGCAGGCGATACGGTCTCTCAATCAAACTAATACACTAGACTAAAACACCTCTGCATTTTTGGCACACATAGAACGGACAATTATGTCAAACGCACATTTGCACATATATGCACATTTGCACACTTCAAGGACTTCTTTTCACATTTTCCCTCATCTCATTTTTGTCAAATACTACCTCAATATTTGTACAGACTTAAGTTTTATAATTTCTAATATATTATATTTAAGATTTTCTATATATTTTTGAAACTTTTGCTGGAATCTTGTTTTATAGTTTAACTTCTATATTTCCATTTGTAAAAAAAAAATAAAATAAACTAATTAAGGTCACGGGGCGGTCGTATAAGCATTTCACTGCATATCGTACTGTGTATGACTGTGTTTGTGACAAATAAAATTTGAATTTGAATTTGAAGTGATTATGAAAGAATGGGTTGCTATCAGTCAGGATTTGGCCCAGAAGTTGATTGAGAGCAGCCCAGTCGAATTGCAGAGGTCCTGAAAAAGAAGCGCCAACACTGCATATACTGACTCTTTGCATAAATGTCATGTAATTGTCGATAAACGCCTTTGAAACGTATGCAGTGCTTGTAATTATATTTCAATACATTACAAAAACAACTGAAACAAAGATCTAAAAGCAGTTTAGCAGCAAACTTTGTGAAAACTAATATTTGTGTCATTCTCAAAACCTTTGGCCACGACTGTACATATCTAAAACAACACTTTTTCTTATTAATAATTGTTGTTATATGTCTGCCTAAGGCGAGCTACAAAGCTAACTAGGTTCTAATACAAGGCAGAATCCCAAATCCCTACCAATGCCCTAATCAAGGGCACTCGGTGTGTGGAACACTCTTTGTACACCCCTTCGCAATAGCTTTCCACTTGATGCTATTTGGGATTCAACCCTGGAATCCAGAAGTTAACAGAGCTGATATTCTAAAGCATAACAAGTGGAAATATAAAGAGAATAAAAGTGTTTGTGGAACTGTTGTATAAACACAATTAGGTGACCTACACTCAAGGTCATGCTGTTGTGCTGGCTATCATTACAGCTGTTTTGCTATTCGATAGCACTTGGTCTTGTGTGCCATTACTTAAATAATGGTTGGAGAATAAACAAAAGGAAATGTACAATTTGAAAAAAAAATAAAAAATTAGTACCAAAATGACATGCCCTATATAGCACATATACACTCCTAAGTGTGCTCAGTCGATCTGGTGCTGTGGATTGGGCCACAAATTTTCATCTACATTGCATCAGATGTTTTCTCTGGCTATACACCTGGGGAAGTATTTTTTTTTTTGGAATGCCAGAACTATCCCTGGCAACTCTCCACTGTGCCTCCAGCATTCATGGCATCCATGAGGGACTGGTCTGGTCATAGTGGCAGTTGTCATAGATCCTTCCACCTCCATGAGGAAATGAAATTGTTTATGCAATTTAGAAAAAGTGAAAAAGGGTGGAAGAAATAGCGACATAGTTTTTTAAACTACACTCAGAAAAGCCATGGCAGAAACCAACAATTCACAATAACATTGTGGTGCTATTAATGTCACATGTCTGAATCAGCTTATTACAGACTATATAACAAACATGCTTGAATAATGAATTGTAACATTTAAGAAATGTTAAAAATATCAGGGGTGTTTAAGTTAAACTGGCACATTTGATTGTGCAGAATGACAGACCCCCCCGCTATACTAATGCGCTATACTAATCCTAGCGTTTCCCATCTGTATATAGATATATACTGTATCTAAGATTGGACTTCCTGCTTCTTGCCTAAAATGCTGGCCTCCCAGGAACTACTTTAAAGGCAAATATGTGGGAAAGGATCGGAGCGAGGTCAGGACTGTACAGGGGATGTAGCAATAACTCCCAGCTGAGTTCCAGTGTTTGTGAATGATTGTGTGTACAGTTCCCACAGACAGATGTGTCTATTCTGTAATCCATTGATTTTTCAAGGATCAGGTGTTCCACTCACTGAATAACTGCAGTGGACTCAGAGCCACTCAGCCGGGATCGTCATTCACAGACGTACAGGGCCCTTTAAAACGTGTGCACTAGTCAAATATTTTACTGCGGCTAGGAGTCTCATCACTGCACTGTGCTTGAACTCTTCTGAAAAACCACATTCTCATTCATGAGAAATTTCATCACGAGTCTCGATTTGACTTGAACACCACGTGTAGCAATTATAATGTTTTCCGATTCGATTTTATTCATACCGCGCTTTTAACAATGGCCATTGTCTCAAAGCAGCTTTGCAAACTCAAAAGAAAATTATGCAAATGTGTATGAGCAAGAAAAATGTGTATAGGTCATAAAGATCACATCGTCGCTGATGAGCAAGCCAAGGTCGACGGCGATGGTGGCCGAGATGGAACCTTGAGAGGAACCAGACTCAACATGGAACCCATCCTCATTTGGGTCGTAACAGATAGCAGGAATTTCATACCGACACACTGTGTTAGGCAGCTGGAGGTTCAATATAACAGCAGATGTCTAAGTTAACATGGAGTCCTGTTCGGCACCAGGATGAGTCAGACAGGTGCAGAGGGCATCTTGATCACTGGGAGCTCGGGAGCAGCATGTGTAGATCCAAAGCATCATGAAGCAGAATCCAGCTGGAGGCGGTTCTTCTCTGGATGCCTCAGGAACCTCGCTGAGTTGGCCTCCGTCTACGAGTCCAGATGCTTCGGGATGTGTAGGAAAATGAAGAACAGGTGGAAAAGAATGAAATATACTTTTTATTCTGGAGCATGGGGCTATGGGATGAATTATGTGTCTGATCCCTGAACCTTGTCAGGGACGCTATTCCAAAGCTTAGGAGCTAAATATGAAAATTCTCTACCCCCCAATTATTGACAGCATTCTTTGGCTCTTTTCTCACTCTTTCTCTCACATGTGACAATATACTTGTTCAACCATCCAAATCTGATGTTTGCTTAGAGCTCTTGCAGTTGTATAGTTATACAAAGATGACATGATCTGCTAATATTGACCCTCAAATTTCTCACCAAAAAAAAAAAAATTGCGTTTGGCAATACCCATGTTCACAATTGCAGTTTTGTGTCCTTCTGTGAATACCCTGCCCCTGCCGTGACGATCACCACTTATTCCTACACTAAGGCAAAAACACTACTTGAGTTCTGGAAGTATTGTTTATGGTACTTTACAGGAACATGGTGTCCAGCCAAATACCCTCACAGGATGTCCTTTTTACCTGCTGGTTTGATGGACAACTAGTAAGTTTGGCCGCACTCTCGCACGAGTAGACAAGGATTTACGGTCAGGATCAATGACCGTAGCTTTTATATCATCTGAAACTATGGTTCTTGATCCTGGCCTCCTCTGTCTTCTATAACATAAAATCCATTGTATAAATCTACTGTATAACATAAAATCCATAATCCTATGGACTTTTATTTTCGCTAGAGTTTGATTTTCCAATATTCAGTACGGTGCCGTTGTTTTACTGAATAAATGCAGCAAATTGGTCATTTGCATTTAAAAGCTGTGGTTTTTGCATGCTGAAGAATTTATGAAGTGTATTTACAGTAGTGGTGTAAAAGAAATTTTGTAAAAGTATTTAGAAAATTTTCGAAAACTGTGCGCCGATCTTTGGCACCCCATGGTGTTAAGAGTTGAGTTTTGTTTTGAGAATTGCGTGTTAGGAAACAAACAAACAAACAAAAAACTGCAACAAACCGAGTCAATAAACCGTGTACCCAGCATGTCACAGTACAAATGTCATGAACAGAAAAACGGCTAAACAAGGTCCCTGATGTCACCGTGTGCTGTGTGGACTGAGCTCTCAGCATGGACTTGTAAGCTAAACCATTCATCAACAATCTAATAGTGTAAATGCAGAGACAAAACAGGCTTTCCATGATGAGCAGCAGCTACAGGACACACACACACACACACACACACACACACACACACACACACACACACGCAAGAACTTATTGTTCTCTTTGTTCTTTTTTTTTTGTTTTAATTTGGAGCAGAAGAAGATGTATGTGATAATGCATGAAATGTGCTCATTTGCTTAATGGATGTCGGGCCAATGATCAACCACAACGTTTGACAAAAGCTTGATATAATAACCCAAATAAAAATGTGGCATTTTGAAGATTTTTGGCCGCCATGAAAACCTAATTTATCCAGTACGTCCAGGATACAGACTGTATAGGTTATTATATTGACTGAGCAGGAGTAATGAATTGTAAAGCTTTGGAGGACAAGCTGTCCTCCAAAGAAAAAGGATTTTGGACTAAAGGGTTTTTTTTGGTTTTCGAAACGTTGTGGACATTGGGACAGCTTAGGTTGTTTTTGAAAGTTAGAATGACATTGATCCTTACCCTTATCCATATGTCATGTATATTGTTTGTTATAACATCACATTACTTCTACACATCTACACATATTTCAACTTTATACTTTACACTTATTTGACTGACTTTTGGAACACACAGGTTGGAATCTGCTGCTATTACAGTAGGATGTCTGAATGCCTGGCCCCTGGGTGTGGCACGAGGCCTTGACATGAGACTTTGGTGCATAGCTCATACACATTTGCACGTGTACATGCGAAACCCGTTACACATTTAGATCTCATTGAGCTGAACAGCTTTTTACTTTTGCATGCCATTCGACATTAAGATTATCTCAACGTCATTCTATCAAAGTGTTTTTTTTTTTTCTCTGTCTTTTGCAAACAACATTGTTCCGATGTTGAATGTCATCGCAACTAGCCCCAGGACCCACTGTCATTCTTTGGCAGTAATGTCGTTAAGGTCTCAAACTGAAAACAGTCGTTAAGATAATGGTTAATGTCATATGCTACAGAACCAACATGAATAAACCAGTTGTTTTAATGGGTAAATAAACACATGATTTTGGCCAAAAGTGCAAACTATTTAAAATGTTTCTCCCTGATAATACGCTAAGTAATGGGGCAAGTGCACTGACATCTAATACGGTGGCCCCTAGGGATAGACAGCATGCAAAATTTCTGCAAAGCCAGAAAAACACACACATGTAATACACAACACAAAATTACCAACTCATCTGTGAACCTTCTATTCAGTTGCTATGGTTTATCAGTCCAATCAGTTTCTAGTTTAGTGGCTAAGGCTTCAGGCCAGTTGCTAGCACCTTAACAATTGGTTACAGGGGCTAACTGTAATGTAACTGAATTACAACGTTCATCAAAAGTTAGTGTCCCTGCTGAGAAGAGGGTGTGTGATATCAGAGACAGCTACTCCGACTCTTATATATTTTGGTCTATTTATCTGTGGAAATAACCTGCAGACCTGCACCCGAGCATGAAACATTCAGGAGTGATGGGCTTGATCATGATCATGATGAAAGTGTGTGTGTGTGTATTAGATCACTGTCTCCTTACAGCTTCTTTTACACCTGTGCTTTGCAGGAGTCATGTCACTCAGGAGATAAAGTTATAACATCCTCCCAGGCGAAAATTAAACTTGCCATATACTTATGTAAAATTGTAAATGTAATGTGTTCATTCTGTTCCAAGCTTGTTCATTTTAAATTTGCTAATACTGTCTGTTATTATCAGTAGACTTGTCTCTTACAGTACATAGACATTGTAAGCACAGGAAAATTATTTTTCCTCATTACTTTTTCTTTTGAATATAGACTTTTGACATTGCTTTGAACTATGCTACCCAAATAATACATGGACAGTATTCAGTGTTATTATTATTATTATTATTATTATTATTATTATTATTATTATTATGATGATGATGATGATGATTATGATTAATATTATTATTATTATTATATTATTATTATTATGTGCTTTTTTATTGTCACTTGCAAGTATGCAGTAATCATTGTGTATTTGCAAATTTTGGAAATTGTTGGAAAGAACCCAAGTCTGCTATGCTTAAGTTAGCTTACTGATGCCATGGTCAAACCTGTAAACACATTGACTGTGAGAAAGGTCTTTATTTATTTCAAAAAATGTTTTGCAAACTTAATGTGTTGGGCACACAAGATTTTCATATTTGGACAAATGCATGGTGCCATGTACGTACATGTGTTACTTTAAAGAACAGAAGCCATTGTAACATTTCCTGGTGAAATCCTGGAGAGCAAAGAGTGGAAGTTGTATAGATGTCCGCATGGAGACGAATCAGGAAGTGTTAGAGAGAGAGAGAGAGAGAGAGAGAGAGAGAATGTGGGAGAGTTGGCATGTTAATATCAAATCCAAGAGGATGAGAGGTACAGAGTAGAGGTAACACATTTTATATCAAAAAACCTTTTTTGTACAAAATGTGGTTAGTGGTTAGCACTGTTGCCTTGCACCTCCAGGGACCGGGTTTGATTCCTGGCCAGGTTCGATTCCCTTTCTGTGTGCACGGAGTTTGCATGTGCTTGGTGTGTTTCCTCCGCATATTCTGGTTTCCCCCCATAGTCCAAAGAAATGCAGATTAGTCTAATTGGTGTTCCCAAATTGCCCGTTGTGTGTGGTATGCCTAGCGATGGATTGGCACGTGTACCCCACCTTGTGCCCTAAGTCTTCTGGTATAGGCTCCAAACCCCCCACGAGCGCCCTTGTGCAAGTGCAAAATGTTTTTCTCATGGAAATATATAAAGAGTAACATTTTGAAATTATTAATTGCAAAAAATAAAAACCTAAGTAAAATACTGATACTGAGTGCAGTAACAAAATGATTGCCAGTGAAACAAGTAGTGAGCAGAAGACAGGCCTTAATGCTTCTCTGAATTCAGCATCTCTGCAAATCCGTGTGCTGAATTTCCCCAGAGTTGAAGCTGAAGCGTCATGCCGTGCACCCACCTCCTGCGTCGTTCGCAATTTCAATTACCCGCCTATAATCTGAAGGATCCTTTAACACCTGACCTGAACAACGTGTATGTACGTGTGTGTACAGTAGGAGTGTGTGCGTGCTCACGTGCATGTCCCTGATATGCAATTTGCACAAGTGCTTCCTAATAACCTCCTTCTTTGTTTGCCCTCGTTTCTTTCTCTCCCCGTTTCCTCGTGATGCCGTGCTGTTTGTTGGACTTATCTTCCGTCAATCTCCTCACGCAGGTGCGTCTCCTTGTTCAATGTCATCCTGAGATGAGCAAACAATTACGCAGAAGCATTTTTATCCTTCATTTATTCATTTATTCAGGTTTACAACCTCATTTGCACAAACGCCATGGCTGAGAGAAATACATTTGCGTGCGTGTGTCTAAGACTTGATTATTACTTCTGAGTGATTAATGTGGATTTTGGGTGTATTTTAAGGGGATGTCTGTTGTCAGTCTGAAAAAGGAGACTGTTCTAAAGGCCTGTTCTCAGGAGGAGTCTATAAACTGAGCAGGGTGTTTAGACGATCAAATGTTTAACGTGACGATTTGGGAGACAAGGTCAAACAAGACGATTAAATTGTACATCAACATGGTTTATGGTCTTATTTTTGTTTGAAAATGAATAATACTATTTATAATAGATCATGAATAAAATGGTATTTTGGTTGAGTCAGGAAATGAGTTAATTTTTTTAAAATAAAGTAAATAAAATAATAATAATAATATGTTAGTAAACATCTGGGACCAACGTTTAAAAAAAAAGTAAAAAAAAAACATTTTATTTATATTATTATAATTATATATATATATATATATATATATATATATGATTTTAAAAAATTATATATATATAAATTTACTTTAAAAATCGTTGGTCCCAGATGTTTACTAATATATATACTGTATATATATATATTTTTGTTTGTTTGTTTGTTTGTTTTTTGTAAACATCTGGAACCAACGTTTTGAAAATCCACAGCAGTTAGCATACTGAGTTCTACTTTTTGTTGGCTCCATAGGTGTATTGACACATTGATTTTTAAAATAAAATAATACGAATAACACCTTTAGGTAAACAAGTGTATGCTATTGTATTACAAATACACCAACAGTACCCTATTTGACTTGACGTATGCCTGTGTGTATAATGCATGAAAGTATGTCGCAAACTGCATACAAACTAGAGATTTAGATAAATATACATTATATGGTATTATATATAACATTTATATTATCCTGTGTTTGAATATTAATCATTTAAATTGTCATCGCTGAATGATAGTTGGTTGCAGAGATGGTTAGCTGCAATGACCTATGACTTCAAGTTAGAGTTACATGCCCATCCACTGCAGCCTATTTGAAGCTCCAATGCATTGTCTTTGGACTGGGGGGAAACTAGAGTCCCCTAAGGAAATGCGTCGTCTGGCAAATTGGACCAACGTAGAAGCAGTTACTAAGTAGGCAAAGTGTTGGTTAAGATGACATTACCATATAAGATGTGTTTTCTTGCTGTAGGTGCTTTCTTGACTGGTTTGGAATGTAGGTCTTGGCAGGCAGCTGCTCTCCACTCTTGCCAGCATGGCGGACCCTACTGAGCTACTTTCACCCATGCTTGTGAACGAAAGTTAAAATAATTAATGATTGTTAGAACACTGATGATACAAACAGTTCAATGTCCCAGTGCGGTTATTCTCTACTGTATATCAACACTCATGGAATGTTTCCCATAGAATGAGAGAAACTATAAATGTTGTATAAATGAGCATAAATCACACACACACATCAAACACATTTTTTTATATACAGTACATATGAAGTAATCTCTCTCTATCTCGTGCTTGCTATCTCTCTCTCTCTCGCTCTCTCGCTCTGACTAGTGACATTCAGAAGCTGTGGCCTAGTGCAGCCTTTAGGCTTGACATTTCTATCTAGCTTTGATGACAGCCTTTGAACACAGACATATGTGTATGTGTATGGATGAGATGCTTCTCTCTTCTCTTAGAGTAAGAAGTTTCCTCATCCCTCATGTGCAACCTTCAAAGTCCACATTGCCGCCTACCTCCGTCGAACCTCCGTTTTCACCCTGGAACACTTAACCCTCAGCTTCATCCTGACTAATGGTGTCAATCTCCCAATGTCCTGTACTCTCTATCCCACCTGGCTTTATCTTGAGGATGGCTTTCTCACTACTATTTCTGTTGTTGGGTGAAGAAAAACAGTGCACAAGGGCACCAGTGCCCTTGCCTCCCATTTGAAGCTGTGTGTAATCTACAGTTTGAATCCTGTGTTTTTTTTTTTTTTTTTTTTTGTAGTTTCATGTCAGTAGGAAAATGCTGTGGCTTGCAGAAAAAGGGGGAGAATGTGAACTTTTGAAGGGGAAGGTTATAGTAAAATCGGTCCCTGTTTGATGCCGGGTTGGAGTGACAGATTTTTGTCATTTAGACATTAGGCTTTTGTTGAAAATCCTTTAGGGATTTTGTCATGAGATTTTGCTCAAGGACACCTACTGTAGCAGTGCTCAGCTTCTTCTGGCTTCTAATCACCGGCACCAATCCAAATCATCTTCTCATTTCGTGATAAATATTGTATACACCAGCTGAGTTGCCAGGTTTTTAATTACTATGTGTATATAAGTATGTCTCCACGTATCCAAGAGTTGCCAATTACTTTGCATGTACACCAATCTATAACACATAAGCTGGCATGCCTGTAACTACTGAGTGGCTGGTACCAGAGACATAAAAACAAATGAAATGAAATAGCAATGTCTTAGTAACGTCAAGCCAAAGCAATCCACATAATCAATACACAATGGCACAGAATGTATTCATAGCCTGAGTTCATCCTTACTCATAATCTTTGCGTTGACACGGACTCTGATGACTTAAAACGGACGGAAATGTATTCTGCAAACAAACATTGTTGACTGTTGAAGGGAAGCAATCATTTGCCTGGATGTAACCGCTCAATATTATTGCAGTGCGCCTGGATGTTTGCCATATTGTGTGGCTTTTATGATTCGCACACTGCCACCAAGAACATTTTTACTCACCTTGGATATGATATCAGCCAACCCTTTTGTCCCTAAATGCCCTACAGTACATGCCATCCCAGGTCAACTCCTACATTTCTTGTAGTCATTTAAACTGTAAAGATTTCAGTTAGCTAGTTAGCTAAAGTGATGCATAGCAGACAGCTAACTCTTTGACACCTGCAATGCAGCTGTCACTCAAGTCGACCACACCCCTAATGATGCATAACATGGCTTCAAATAATATTAATTAATTAATTCATGAATGAGAACTCTAGCTGTTGAGATCAGGTTTTAACTAGATTTCAGGTTTATTTCTGTTGTAAATTTAGCCATTTTAACATGGGAGTCATTGAGGACTGACTGATTTTGGAGCCAGCCCCCCGGTGGACATTTAGAGTAGCGCTTCAAAATTAGTTTCATTTTTTTTTTTTCTTTTAGAAGGAGGCTCCCCCCTTGTTTAAATCCTTGCACATTAATACAGAACAAAATTATTATGTTGTGTTCACAGGTGTGTTTATGTGTTGACTTTGAAAATAGCCCAGAGAATCAGATTTCTGAAGAAGAAGAAAAAAAAAACT
Organism: Clarias magur; assembly: GCA_013621035.1. Lineage (NCBI taxonomy): Eukaryota > Metazoa > Chordata > Actinopteri > Siluriformes > Clariidae > Clarias > Clarias magur. The sequence continues at coordinate 229,227 of QNUK01000256.1, forward strand.
ATAACCCAGGGCAACTTTATACATCAGAATTCTGCACATAAATGAACAGGATGTGGCACGGCACATAGACACATGCTGGTCCAAGTGGGTTGCGCTGTCTTATTACATTACACAGGCAGCAGTTTCAAAAGATATGGTGGCTCCACCGATAACCAGATGTTCCCGTTTTTAGTTTTCACCCTCTCTGATTTTAAGTGAGTGTGATAGGATTGATAGGAAGGCTTCAGCTAGCAGGTGTGAATTGGCTACCACTAAATTGGGAGAAAAGTAAAATTGAGTTAGGTCCTCACAGCCTGAGTGGTTATCATGACTTCTGTAATATCTTTCAATCTTTTTTCCTTTGACCTTCAGGATATGAAATCCTGTACTGTTGCAATATGTCAAAATGTTGCAGAAATTGTTTATCATTGGATATATATATATATATATATATATATATATATATATATATATATATTAATCAATGATAAACAATTTCTATATTTTTGAATATAATATTATTATTATATATTATTATTATTATTATTATTAGTTAGCTTTTGCTTCATTACAGATACGTTCTGAAAGATTACCCTGAATATATTTTTAGCAACAGATACCACTTTCCAGAAAAATGTTATAAGTTGAAGAATGGGCTACATTTAACAATAGCACCTGGGACAAGTCACCATTCTTGGGATAAGCATTACCAATCAGTAAATAACAGGCTGCTACATGACGGTCATTTGACAGAGATACACTTCAAAAAAGTGTTATGTCTATTCATTCATTTCAGAAACTGCTGAGAATACACCCAGGATGGAACACCAGTCTATCATTCACATTGGAACTATCAAGGATGTCATCTTTGACATGGCTCCTTATTTGCCTCTTGCTGAGAGCACTGCTTGCTCCAACATGCTCTAAGGGATAATTGCCCTTTTAGCTTATAGCACATTCCAAATACTGTGGGTGCTGGTCATTCTGTTTGTTTACGTTGTCATGTGTGTTTTTTGGTTCTAGTCTTTTCTCTACCTACCTGTCATTGACCTGTAACCGAATGTGTGCACCTGTTCTGAGTTTGGCACATAATTACTTTGGATTTTGCTTCCTTATTTTGTTTCTTTCTGGTTTTGCTTCCTGATCCAAAATGACCCATTTTGAATGTTGTTTGTTTGTGTTTTGAACCATGCCCATGACTTTAACTATGATTTCTGGATTACCCACATCAAGCACTTTTCCCAGTTATTGCCCACCACACACCTGTCATGGATTGGAACCCCATCCATGGTGTACTCCGCCTCGTGCTATAAGTCTACTACAGTAAGCACCTGGACCCTCTTAACCCTGTATACAATGAGTGAATGAGTGAGTCTCATCACACACATTCACACAATTCATCTACTACCTATTCATCTACTAGTATGGTTATGAAAAGAGGGAAGATACCAGTGATCCTTAAGTGGACACAGCAAAAAGGTGCAAAAAAAAAAAACAATATTAGAGATTTATGAAATTCTTGATGGTTCCTGGTCACTTGTCTATGTAACATCACATGCCTTAAATCATCTACATGCAATAGATATGAAATGTTAAGATGAAAATATGAATCACTTTGGACTCTTTGAAACATGACAAACTCATAAGAGCTCTCTAAGAACTGTCTAGGAATTGTCAGGATTTATATACAGTACCAACGGTTAAGTACCTACAACATTATACAATTAGCTAAGTTAAGTAATGCCTGGAATTTGCCATTTTAGCAGATTTGCCTCACCTCTATAAAAGAGGTTTTATGAGCGCTTCAGTGGTTATAAATCAAAGCTATGATCATCCCAAATTCCAAACTGTTACAATCCACCTTTTTTGACACCTACAGTTTCTCAAATAATGCAAAAATCTGCTACTAAAATCGTGCAAAGTTGTAAAATTAGAGAATATGTGAAAGCCCTCTTAGAATTGGCTTTAACATGCATGTAACATAAGATATACAATACTGTGCAAAAGTCTTGAGCCCCCCTCTTTTCTTCATGTTTTGCTTAATGAGACAGACGTTCATGGATTTTTCTACTAAATTTTTTGGAAATTGTTCTTCAGGCTTCCTGAAGGCCTTTAAAATTTTTTTCTAAAAGACTTGCCTCTCATTTTCAGGCTAATCCCTATACCTGAGCAGTTCCAGAGGAATGTTTTTTGTTTGTTAAGCCACATAGTGACCTATGAATCATCCAAGCATAAAAGAAAACCTCGAACATATGGTATGAACCAGTGAGAAACAGGTGCAGATGATGACGGATGATCAGTTTGATGATTAGTATACTGGTGATGCTGAATGCTGAGTGGTTGGAACAGATGAGAGGGGAAATGAGGTTGCGGCTGAGGGTGTACAAACAAACATTTTTTAAAATGGTATTTTTTAGCAATGTTGCAGTAAAACATTTGTTTCCATTTGTTTAACTGAATCTACAGAATTATATTTAATTTTTTTACTTTAATATGAAGAAATGAGAGTGATGGCTCAAGACTTTTGTACAGTTCTGTATATCACTGAATTAATAGTGTAATCTGTAACATATATCACTTTTTTATTCATCGCAATAATATGAAAATAGAGCAACTTTAACAGCAGCGTCTAGACACTGACTGTATCTGGAGACATGGGATCTTAGATGAAGAATGATACTGAGGTTGAATACCCAGGCCAACACTTTCTCACAAGTGCAAATGTATAACACTTCTCAAGGGCCACTTGATAATAAAATGTATGAATGGCTGTGATTGGGGTGAAAGATGAGGTTAGTGCCTGTAGCATTTCTGATGACTTGATTCATATGAATTGCAAAGAAATCTCTCTATCTCTCTTTCTCATATACTCATTGAATTCCTATGAAACAAGTACAGTATGTAGTATGAGTTGTCCAAGCAGGCAAGATCCAGCTCTGGACCGAGACTATGCTGCTGAAGTCTCAGGACTGAGACACAAAGATCAATACTACAGATCTTTAAAGAAGTATGTGTGTGTGTGTGTGTGTGTGTGTGTGTGTGTGTGTGTGTGTGTGTGTGTGTGTGTGTGTGTGTGTGTGTGTGTGTGTGTGTGTAAGACATAAGATTCAGCAGTGAATAACTGTCTCTGTCCTCCATGTTCCTGCCATCCCACTCCCATCTCATTATCCCATCTGTCCCATACTGCTCTCCATCATTCTCTTTTTCCACTTCATCTTATTCGTCTGTGTTAAAATTACTCCTTTTCTCAATTTTCTTTGTTTCTAATGATTAAGTAATGAAGAAATAGGGTGCTCGCACAGACAGAGAAAAAGGTTAATTGAATTGTAATTACACCAGCCATGATTAATTGATAGCATCTGTAAGTTTGGATGCTCTCATTGTAAATGTAACTGATGAGACAATAGAGGGCAGATGGACTTAGAGTTTCACACTGGTTGATTTCTCTTATGGTGTTTAATACTGAGATGTGGATAAGAGAACTTTCACCAACAATGCAGGTACAGTATATAGATGTGCAACCCAACAGAGGAAGCACGTTTCATTAGCAGCCCAACAGCAAATCAATGACAGTAAAGGTTTCTGTAAAGAGATGTTTGTTTCACATTTATTGAAGGAGTCTCCAGTTTTAGTGCACTCTAATGGTTGGCTGGTTTTTGTCCACCAGCAAGTCTTCAAACTTCTTGGTAAATTTGTGTGTTTATTAAATATTAAAGAAACAGGAAGAGGTGGATGAGAGATGCTGGAAACAGAATGAGAATGGCATCTCTGGCAGTCTAGATGCCTCCAATAGGTTTTTCTGATGAGCAGGATTGAAGCTGAACTTTAGGAGCTCTCATCATCCTGGACTCAACCTTAAGTCACAATAAATTGTAAATGGTTATATGGATGGTGCAACTAGCACCCGGCTGTTTGTTGGAACATGCCAACTTACGTCAGTTTCCACAAGCTATCTTAGCTTTAGCTTAGCTAAAATGCTAAAGTGACTAATGTTAATCTACAGGGTGGGCCATTTATATGGATACACCTTAATAAAATGGAAATGGTTGGTGATATTAACATCCTGTTCATGGCACATTAGTATATGTGAGGGGTAAACTTTTCAAGATGGGTGGTGACCATGGTGGCCATTTAGAAGTCGGCCATCTTGGATCCAACTGTTGTTTTTTTCAATAGGAAGAGGGTCATGTGACACATCAAACTTATTGAGAATTTCACAAGAAAAACAATGGTATGCTTGGTTTTAACGTAACTTTATTCTTTCATGAGTTATTTACAAGTTTTTCTTTGTTCACAGCCATTGACCTGTCGAAGAGGTTAACACATGATGAGCGGATCGAAATTGTGTTGATATCTGGTGAACACAGTAACTGGGTCATTGAAGCAGATTTCAATGCAAGACACCCTACGAGACCACCCATCTCCCATGCTACAGTTAGCAAACTGCTTGCTAAGTTTAGTGAAACTAGTTCAGTGTTGGATTTGCCAAAATGTGGACGCATGAAAACTGTCACTAATGAACAAACATCAGTGGCTGTCCTAGCTTCATTCAGCAAGAGCCCACAGCGTAGCACTCGCCGCATGTCACTGGAGAGTGGCATTAGTCGAACATCCCTTCGGCGGATATTAGCTACTCACAAATGGCACCCTTACAAACTCCAGCTACTGCAGCATCTCAACGAGGATGACCCAGATCGGCGCACACAATCTGCAGAATGGGCAAAACAAAAATTGGAACAGGACCCTCAGGTCACGCAGAAGATTTTGTTCAGTGACGAGGCAAACTTTTATGTGAATGGTGAAGTTAACAAACAAAACCACCGCTATTGGTCTGACACTAACCCACATTGGATAGATCCCTCCAAGACTGTTGGAACAAAAATAGTGATGGTATGGTGTGGTATATGGGGTACAAAGATAGTGGGGCCATTCTTCATCAATGGAAACCTCAAGGCCACTGGATATTTGAAATTGCTACATGATGATGACTTTATGCACTGAAGCTGGCACGTTCCCTGAGTTTTTCCAGTAAGATGGTGCACCACCACATTATGGGTGTCAGGTCCGAGCATTCTTAGATGAACAGTTTCCTGAAAAGTGGATTGGTCATCGTGGGCCAGTTGAATGGCCCCCAAGGTCTCCCGTTCTGACCCCCTTAGACTTTTATCTTTGGGGTCATCTGAAGGCAATTGTCTATGGTGTGAAGATACGAGATGTGCAGCACCTGAAACTACGGATATTGGAAGCCTGTGCTGGCATTTCTCCTGCGGTGTTGCTATCAGTGTGTGAAGAGTGGGAGAAGAGGGTTGCATTGACAATCCATCACAATGGGCAGCACATTGAACACATTTTATAAGTGGTCAGAAACTTGTAAATAACTCATGAAAGAATAAAGTTACGTTAAAACCAAGCATGCAATGACCCAGTTACTGCGTTCAACAGATATCAACACAATTTCGATCCGCTTATCACATGTTAACCTCTTCAACAGGTCAATGGCTGTGAACAATGAGAAACTTGTAAATAACTCATGAAAGAATAAAGTTACGTTAAAACCAAGCAGACCACTGTCTTGTGAAATTCCCAATAAGTTTGATGTGTCACATGACCCTCTTCCTATTGAAAAAACAAAAGTTGGATCCAAAATGGCCGACTTCTAAATGGCCACCATGGTCACCACCCATCTTGAAAAGTTTGCCCCCTCACATATACTAATGTGCCACAAACAGGACGTTAATATCACCAACCATTCCCATTTTATTAAGGTGTATCCATATAAATGGCCCACCCTGTATATGCATTTGATTAAACTCATCATCCCAGATCAACTCCTGCTTGTGGTAAAGTACAACAATGCTAGTTAGCTGGTTAATTACTCCTAATTATGCACAATTAACTCCTAATTATGCATATTTGCTTGGCTTTATATAATTTTAACTGATGAGTTATATAGAAAAAAATCACCTCTGTACAGAATGGAAATGAGAACTCTAATAAAAATAATAACAAATAGAGACAAAACATTTTATGATAACAGTCTGTGAATATGTTTGTCTCTGTTGTAAAGTTGAGGGCATTTTAACATGGTGGTCTGTGGAGATGAATTCACATCCCCCAGTGGTCATTCAAGGAACTGCATGTTTTGGTACCTGCGCCTGGGATTCATTTTTCAGAACCCTTAAGCAAAACAATATGAATAACTTGCATAGGAATAATTAATAATAAGAAAATCTTGGAATGATAAGTAATCTTGGAATACCTTTTACCAAATTTTGAAGATGCGTTAACACCAGTCAGAGGTGGATAAACCATATTTAAGAAATTGACTGTTTACATGAATTTAGACTCCACTACGGTCATGCTATAATAAAATTTATTTAAACAGCTTGTGTTTATGAATAAATCAAATAAGAAAGAGATGATGGGAAATCTCAGCGATATAAGAGGAATAAAGCATGCTGCTATGGGAAGCGTGTTATAATTTTTTTTGTGAAAATAATGGTAGCACCCCTCCATGTCATAAGCTGATTGACAGGAAAGGGGCTTCAGTCATAAATGTAGTTTCAGTTTAACTTCTATCAGGGTAGGGTTAATAGACTAAGTAAAGATTTGTATTTCAAAATATGATTGATTTTCATTAAACAATAAACAAAAACTTAGTTACGTCAATTCATATGCTAACTTTTATGGAATGTTTGGCTTTTTTTTTTTCATGTTAAGATGTCATTGGCATTCCCTAATGTTTTTCATACTGATTACTGTGAGATGGGGCAGCATGTCTATGCCAGAAAAAAAATGCTTCATTTTTGCCATGCTTTGATATTTCTTTTCTTTTTTTCAATTTTGCATCCACAAATAGAGACACAAAAGGCAACTTTCAAGCTCCAGATCATATGAATAATAACAAAAGTCTGTTATCTTTTGGATCTTGGGGATGAAAGAGAAGTGTTTTGCATTGCAAATGCTGAAAAACCACAGATATCTGCTGTGTGGGCTACACAAAATATACACAAATATAAAGTATATGTCTACTACACATTGTTCACAGTGTTTAAAAAAAAAAAACTTTTTCAAATAAACTGCTCATTAAATAGTATGGTGGCTTGAGTGTTTACTAGAGCCCACGAGTAACATGGCAGTGGAGGACCACAGGAGGCTGGAATTAAGCTAATCAAATAAGCCGCAAGCTAGTCCATATCAGGAAGCGCCAGACTGGAGGAACACTTTACCCACATCTCCGAATTTGCATTTCTTTCTTGCCCTGCGGGAAAGAGACTCTGTGTTATAGCTTAGAGCAGAATGGAAAGAGAGAGAAAGAAAGATAAAGAGAGAGAGAGATTCTAAAATGCTATTGCTATGCTGCCTGTTTGAATCCATCAGTTTCGGATATAGGATATTCAAACCAATTATTAGTTGCGATTAATTCACCCCCGAAAAAAGCAAAACAAATTAGACCTCTCAAACCTCTCTTGTTCCTTCGTCAATATGAGTGCCCTCAAACTGAGGCGTCAACCCCCCTTTTGCCCCCCAGCTCTGCTTAGCCACCTGTGCAACCACGCACTCCAACGAGCTAATATGCATCACAGCCTGAAGGTAGCTGCAACCTTCAGATCGGATGCGAGACAATATCAGACATAATGACACAGATGGAGCGGGGCTTTTGTCTCAGCATCTGGGGTGTGAGAGATCCTGGAGGCCAAGTGAGAACGGTTCCTCATGCATACTGAACATCTAAAGCTGAAGCAACAACTTGTAGGATATTATCTCAGCTCTTAACTCCAGTAGCGGTGAGCAGATCTTGTTTCATGGAAATAATGTTTCACGAGGTGGCACAGTGAGCTCGCACCTCCAGGGTTAAGGGTTCAATTATCACATCGGGTCACGAGCGGGAAGTTTACATGTTCTCCCCATGCTTGGTGAGTTTCCTCCTGGTACTCTGGTTCCCTTCCACAGTGCAAACACATGCAGAGTAAGCTAATAGGTGTTTCAAAATTAGCATGTAGTCTGTGAGTAAGTGTGTGCTTGTGTGCCTTGCAGTGTATTGGCACCATGTCCAGGATAGTCCCCTGCGATAGGCTTTAGGCCTCCTGCAACCCTGTACGGATAAGTGCTTTGGGGAATGAGTAAGTGAGTGCGTTTTCATCATATTTTACATTTCCAATGGCAGTCTTTGGAAAATAAGATCATGAAAATACTCTATTACAAATAGGTATTTTAACTTCGTAACTTTAGAGGAACTTGTAAAAAATAACATGGCCTTGCAAAAAGAAGCACTCCTCCAAAAATATTATCTATGCAAGGACCTTTTCTCATCCTTTTATTGTCCTTCTACATGCCCTAGTAGATGGTGTGTTACCAACAGACAAAGTCTGTCTTATCAGTCTAGACTTGTCTATCCTAGTCACAGATTTTGATTTCTCATTGGGAATCCTTAGACTCTTTTAAATCCAATGTGACATAGAGTAATCAGTCCAGCAGGTCATGGGTCTGCACCAGGGTCTCCATTCCATGGGACATCCCTGAGAGCCAACTAGAGGAAATTCTTATATAATACCCATACCATTCGCTTGCTACATTAATACCCATGACCACATTCCTTACAATATTCTAGCAACATTCAGGTCTCTACCTTTCCCACATAAAGCCACAGGTCAGTCGTAATCATCCAAGTTTAAACAGTTTATATTGGGAAACTGCTGACCAGTGTTGAACAGTGAAAGTCTTTTACAATCAAGGTTAATAGATGGAAGAGACAAAATATCGAGACAAAATATTATACTGCTGCTTAAACTTCCTATAACCTATAAACCATAACTGCAATAATGTGTTCATTTGACAGTGTGTAATATTTTTTTAATGTTATGCTTTAAAAAAAAAAAAAAAAAGTATTATGAAATAGTATGATGATGATGATGATGATGATGATGATGATTATAGAGCAACAACCCCTCAAAAACTCTATGAAAGGTAATGTAATAGAAAAGAGAGGAACACATCAAACAGCTGAGTAAAGCAGAAGTGACACTTGGCAATAAGGAGCAGAAATAAAAGAATATTAATGAGCTAACTAATGAGACACAATGAGACTAATTCTGAGAGATGAGGGACAAGAAGCACACAGGTTCATAACACTTGAGTTACCATAACCATATTTGCATGGATTTCATTTGAAACTAAATCTGCCCTCTTGATTTCCATTAAACTGCCATGTTCTATCAGATTTAACTGTTTTTCGTTGTGTTCAAGAGCGCTTATTTTATTTAATTTTATTTAAATGAAGGTTTTCAGGACAGATGGGTTTGTGCTATGTGGCTCCTTTGTGACAGGACAAGCTGCATGCTTTTGTCCTATTATGCTCAAGTAAGAGAAAAAGAGAAGCTGATAAGGAAATTAATGTACAGTAGCTGCTATAAGGTACTGTAAGCGATAACGGTAACTAACTTGTTTTATGAATATTCCACAAAGCTAACTGTCAGTGGATAAAAAAGTATAACGTGCTGTTTACGAATAAATTTAAAGACGTGCTGATTGTCTGATTGTCAGGCTGATTGTCGTTTTCAAATTGCCTGTATTTGTGTGTGAGTGAGTGTTTGAGTGAATGCGTGCTTGTTTGACCTGCAATGGATTGGCCAGGGTGTACTCCGCCTTGTGCTTCAAGTCTCCTGGGATAGACTCTTTTCCTGTCACTCTGAGAGGTATAGACAATGTATAAATGAATGAATAAATGAATGAATGAATGAATGAATGAATGAATGTGCTAGTATTGGAAAATAATCCATTTTGTTTTAGTTGCTGGCATCACTCCTCATCATCATGAGTTGCTCTTTTTTTTTTTTTTTTTTGCTCATCTTTTGCTCATGATGTCTCACATGAATAAATTCACTATGGAACAGGATGATGGGGCAGTGGAGTCATATCTGTAAACCAGCATTAGGGTCATTTTACGAAAGTACTCCAAATGGTCCAGTAACCTAACTATAATTTGAAATATGTTACTTCCATTGTATCCAGTAACAAAACTAGAAACTAGCAAACTTCCCTGAACTATATCATCTAAGCACAGTACATCCTGGACAAGGTGCTCATTCACACATTACAGGCAATTTAGAAATACCAATTAGCCTATTCTGCATGTCTTTGGGCCATGGGAGGAAACCCACCAAGCACAGGGAGAATATGCAAACTCCAGACTTGACGCAGGAATCGATCCCCCACCATTGGAGGTGCAAGGCGACAGTGCGAACGAATCAATCCAAGGTAAATTCTTCTTCTTCTTCTTCTTCTTCTTCTTCTTATTAATTGATTTACTTATCAATATATTGTAATAAAGCAGTCTTAAAGTAATCTTCATCTTTAACCCCTAACATTAAACCCACTGACAGTAAACATAAGCAACATTAGACAGCATTATTAGACAGCAAGTGAAGAGACAAGCCTGATTTATGCTTCAACATCAGGCCTACGCAGAGCCTACGCCATATGCTACACAAGTGGCCTGTGACATTGTGAGCATTTACACTTGTGGGCAGGTGTTCCTGCGTCGAGCCGCAATCACAGTACGTCGCCAAACTGGACTCAACTACAGTAGATGCCATATTGGTATAAGCCAAAAAATGTGAACACTACTGTAATTTTAGTGGTACAACTGTTTAATATGAGGTTACTGACTTGAATTTAATTGAGACAATCAAGAAAGTAGTAGTTATTTCATCACCTTCAGTAACCTTTTCATTCTGTGCATGATTATGGTGGAGTCTATCCTGATAACACTAGTCCAAATTTAGTGTAGCCAATCCATCCATTTGAATTATTCGCATAGTTCTGGGAGATGGAAGAGACGCCTCCATACATGCAGTTACTGAAGATCAGGATCTAGTGTGTCTAGACCCAGTGATGGGTCTTGCGGGCTTAAGAGGTTGCGGTCTTAATGAATGGAGGTCATTTCCCTACAATTCATCCATTATTTGTATTCTGTAGACACTTGTATTGTAGGTGAGTCAAATTGAATTTAAATTTCATGCTGTCCTACTCATCCAAAATCAGTGCCTGACCTCATAAATGCTCTACAGAATGAATGGGGCAGAAACATTTTGTAGACAGGCTTCCAAGAATAGCTTAACTCCATATTGAAGTATACGCATTTGGATACGATGTCATTGCAGGCTTGTTTGGCCAGATATTTGTTTTGTATCGTATAGTATATGTGTAAAAGAGCTAGTAGACACTCTTTACATTTCTCTAATGTGTTATGATTTTCACTGATCAGCCACAACATTACAACACAAAAAATGTAGGTTCTTTTTGTGCCACATGGCCTCTCAGGCTGCGAGCCTGGACTGGGACCAGAACATTGGCAGCAGATTCTATGGGACCTCCATGGGACCACCTTTTGGTCCTCACAGGCATAAATGATCCTTTGGTGACCAGGATCCTGTCACCAGTTTACTGGTACAATATACAGTATAAATGATAACTAAATTGTAATTGTAATTGTGTAAAAGATCAAGGACTAACAGTACAAAACAGTACAAGTCAAGTTTTCTGGCTTATTTATCTATATTTCTGTATTACTGTGTGTATTCTAAACATTTTGGAGCTTAGTTCTCAAATTTCACATTAGCAATAATGGAGAGAGAGAGAGAGAGAGAGAGAGAGAGAGAGAGATGAATTGCTTTTACTATTTGAAACTTATATGCTTACATTGAACTAAGTGTTATTACAGCATGATTCAATTTCCCAAGTGATGTATGTGGACGTGTCCATTTCATCCATCAATTCAAAATCCTTTATTCATTTGTCGGTGATGTTTGTGTTTACTGTTTACTCTTTGTCCGTTGATGCATTTGCTGACAGCATTTACTTTCATTATGAGTCTTCAATTAATACTCCCTAATGCAATTATTATGACAGTGTGCGCTGTGTGGCTGTGGAATGAATGGTGATGGGGTGTGTGTCAAAATGACACCGGGCCCCCACCCTCCTTTCTTTCTTGTGCCTTTTTCTGTACAACTGATTTGGCTCTGTTTGTTCAGTGCAAATCTGTCAGGCAAACACTTACGGGCATTCCTCAATATAGAACCATAAAGTGATAACTACAATCATGTAATGGTAATTGTTGGCAAACTCTTGTAGTATAGAAGGAATGCACCACTTGTATAGGAAAATGATCCATTTCAAATTTGTGAAATTCACATTGCGGTATAGGACTCGCACTCTAGTGTGTCTAGAGGCACTTTATAGGGTTTGTCCCTAACAGCACAACATGCCATTAAAGAAATCAAATGTGAGACTGGAATGGATGAGGAAGTGCACAAGGAACCATGTTGTTCTGGTGTCTCACGTCGTAGCACTAACCACAGAACAGATTACAGGAGTAGTGCACATGAGGGTAATCGAGCTCATGTGCGGGAATATTGGCAAAGAAACTCGGCTGTTTAAGGACATTAGGCTCAACATAAAGAGTACCATGGTGAGACAACTCAAAATGGGTTTCTCCCTGGACAAATATCAGCTTTTCTGTTTCTAGTCTCCTCTTTAGTCTTGTGTTCCTTTTTTTTCTTCCCCTTTCCATATTAATCTACTTTATCTGTACATCTGAGTGTCCCGACATCCTTTTCTTAAATCTGTTTTTGTGTCAAAAGTTTTTGAATTTTTAAGACGTCATTTTTGGTTCTTTTCCTTAATGCAAAAAAAAAAAAAAAAAAAAAGAATAATAAAAAAAAAAATTGTCCATTTGCTAATTCTGATTTCCCTTTCTTTTTTCTAAATGTTTCCTTCCTTCCTTACATTTTTTTAAATTCAGAGATCAGAATAGCATGTTACATTTCGCAGATCTACGGTACGTCCACCCACAGAAAAAGGCATTCAGAAGGCTTGTAAAGAGGTGTAGCCTCTTTAGTGCGCCGTGTTTGGGCTGATTACCCGCGCGAGGGCGTTGCGTAGCAACTGGTGTCGGGTCTGTGACAAAAGCTCAGGTAGGTGGTTGTGGATTTGCCTGTGAGGGCCCTTGTGGCATTATACGTACACTGGGTCACATCACAACATGCCCCATCAGGTTTTATTGCTTACCCATGTCACTGAGCAAAACAATGCATTTAATACCTTTCTATTGGTTTTTTACTCATTACTTCTTTAACATGCATAAGCACATGTACAGTATAACTTACGGTCGAATTGTGTTCTAAGAAAGAATTCTCTTCTCTCTTCTTGTTTTGATCTTTTGATGGATCTTACAGTTTATCTCCGAAACCTAATCCACATATGCATTATCCATACCGTAGCATATCACACAATTTACCCATAATGCCATTCATACAAGTATAGTATTCTTTTGTATATGAAACACAATAAACTTTTTCCAAGGTCATAATCAGGCACAAAACACACAGCTGTGGAAAGGCATACAGTAGTAGACACAAGAACGCGGAGAAAGGCTTACCAAAGGAAGCTCTAGGATGTTCATTGTGTTATAAGGCAGTAATAATCATGCATAACTGCTCCCTCTGCTGCTCTAGCCGCTCATGTCTCTGTTCTGTCATGGTTGAGTCTTTCAAACACAGATCATTCCATCAAAAGCTTTCTATTTTAGTTTTCTTGTGCTGGATTTTTACACGCACTAGATACAAATAATACTCACTTAAAGATGAATATCGAAGGCATTTATTTATTCCTTTTGTTGTTCTTGCCTGCACTCACTCTCCTTCATCATCTGTACCATTTTATTCTGTATACAGGGCCACGGGGGTCTGAAACTTATCCCTGGAGACATTCCTGGACGGGGTGCCAATCCAATCCAATTAGACTAATCTTTAGGTTTCTAGACTGTGGAATGGAAGGAAACCAGAGCATGTGGAGGAAACCCACCAAGCATGGGCAGAACATACGAATTCAATGCACACAGACCTGAGGCGGGAATCAAACCTGGACCCTGGAGGTGCAGGGCGACAGAACTCATTTCCTGTCTGCAATATTTAACAAATATAGTTTTGTTTTTCAAAATTTTACCAACCTTAAAGTCTTATTTAAACCACAGATCATAGGTCAGGCAGTTCCTAAGGATGAATGAATGGTGTAACTCCATGGTCAGGGGTACAGTAGTTCAGTGGGTAATTCAATCAATATAGTTGCATGCAACATTGTAGACCTCAATCAACATTCAATCAAAAGGAACAGGCGAACTGTTCATCACATTGACATGACATTACCAAAATGGAGCTGTAGATCTTGTCTCATTCGAGTGTACAAACAAAAGGGAGCGCGGTATCAGACGTTCCTCCATAATTCCTGCCTAAACAGTTCTGGAGAACCTTGAGGACACACACATGGACCCTTGGAGAACATGGACCTCGGGCTGTGACTATGAAACGTCATCTTCATTGCTCTTGCTTTCACCTTCTTCTTCTCGTTTAAGTTTTAACCGTATGGATGGTCAATTGTTCACAGTTTGATTGATTTCGTTTGGATGTGATTAGTATTCCTCCCGGGCTGAAGGCAGTGGCCGTTACACATTGCAATCATTTGACGTCTTTATCCAAGTGTTAAGTATCCTTCACGCTCATGCACTAATTAATAATGTCATTGCCCAGCATTAAAATGCCTATCAAATATCACCACACCATAGCGAAGCTTTAACTGAGAAACTGAGAGAGAAACCTCTCTCTCTCTCTCTCTCTCTCTCTCTCTTTCTCTCGTTTTTTCTCTCTCCTCCATGTCCACTCATTTTCTCTTTTATCAGACAGTCCTCCCTTCTTCCCTCGTGTACACTCATACTGCTGCTCTGGGTCATGCCTTCCTCGCTCTCGATAGCTCATTACTCCTCTCGTTCCCTTTTCCTAATTACAAAAAGACAGAAAGTAGAAAAGTTTCTTCTTTAGGGCGAATGAGGGAGAGAGAGAGAGAGAGGTAGAGAAAGTAAAAGCGAGTGAGACAGAGTCACAATATGAAAGGGTGGAGTCACAGATGGCTTGATATTTATTACACCAGCAACCGAGGGAGCAATAGCTACCGTGGTGTATATCTCTCGATGCTCGACAGGCTGTTCCAAATTGAGTTTTAAGACCATCAAGTGGTTCCCTTCTCCATATCCCGAGGGTACAACCCAAGAAAATTGGGGAAGCGCCCTTTTGTTTTAATGCTCCAAAAATCCGGAACAAACAAACCCCTCAATATTTGTCAGTCTGCGCTATTTTCGGCCTCAAAACAAATCTCCAGCGCCATCTTTCTTTCCTTCTTCTTTACTTTTTGCAGAAACTGTTATGTTTTTGTTATGATTATGATTATTATTATTATTATGAGTATTAAGGAATTACCATAATATATTATATTTTATTTGGGGCTCATAGTAGGACTGAAATATAGTAAGACCTGCAACATAATGAGAATGATGTGGTTGGTCTTGTGTACACTTACAATTACATTGTGACACATGCTTGTAAATATCCCAAATTTTACCTACATTGTAGGATCTGAAAATTTCCAATTAAAGATTTACCATTTATTATGTTGAAAATCTCCTAATATTTGCTCATTTACCAGCACTTTGAGATCCATATTTGTTTACCTTGCTTGCCACCCAATATGCAGCCTAATTAGTTGTAAAGTAATATATACAGTACAGACCAAAAGTTTGGACACACCTTCTCATTCAGCGAGTTTTCTTTATTGTGTTCTTTATTGTGTTCTTTAGCCCAAACGCGTCTCTTCTGCTTGTTGCCTGTCCTTAGCAGTGGTTTCCTAGCAGATCTTCTACCATGAAGGCCTGATTCACACAGTCTCCTCTTAACAGTTGTTCTAGAGATGTGTCTGCTGCTAGAACTCTGTGTGGCATTGACCTGCTCTCTGATCTGAGCTGCTGTTAACCTGCGATTTCTGAGGCTGGTGACTCGGATGAACTTCTCCTCCGCAGCAGAGGTGACTCTCGGTCTTCCTTTCCTGGGGCGGTCCGCACGTGAGCCAGTTTCTTTGTAGCGCTTGATGCTTTTTGTGACTGCACTTGGGGACACTTTCAAAGTTTTCCCAATTTTTCGGACTGACTGACCTTCATTTCTTAAAGTAATGATGGCCACTCGTTTTTTTTCTTCACTTAGCTTCTTTTTTCTTGCCATAATACAAATTCCACCTCTTTGAATGAGAAGGTGTGTCCAAACTTTTGGTCTGTACTGTATATATAGATATATAGATATGTAGATGTACCTTTCTTGAAGAACAGTTTGAAGAATAAGTATAATGTTTAAAAAAGGACATATAAATACACTGTTCAGGTGTCCACAAACTTTTGGACCTAAGACTTCCTTCTTTCATTCAGTATATGGGATTTGGTCAAATTCCGTAATGAAATACAAACCAGAAAAGAGGGAAAAGAATGTCAGCACCTTCTGCTCTGGCCTACTGCTACTGTGTGCTTAAGTGCTTACATTAAGTGCTTGTCTGCCATCCCATCCCATATTCCATCCCATACTGTATCACCCAGTGATGGTCAATTATCAGGTTAGGGTTGCTTGTATGTGTATGGCTAATGTGCAGTATATGCTAAGTGCGAACTAGAATAGTGCCGAGCATCACGGACTACTACAAATGTTTTTCCGCATTAGTGCTTCATTGTGTAGAATGTATCAACCCGGTTCCGTACGAGTCCCTGAATACGAAACAGAAAGAGATGATGCATTTTATGTGCTACTTTCCATGTGTGAGCGCGTGCAGCGGAAAATTATGTGTTCATGTGTGTATGTGTGTGTGTGTGTGTGTGTGGGCTGTGTGCAAAAGAAGATTGTTTGTGAGTCATTGCCGTAATTTTCGAACAGCATGGCATTTACACACTGCACAGCCAAAAGCTAAAAAAAAAAAAAAAAATGCTAAACATAGAGTGGGCTGTCAAGCGGTCTTTGCCATAATCAACCCATTTACATTTTATCACAGCGCAGGAAAAATACATTTCACAAGCAGCCTGTCACAGTGTTGTACCACAATAGCTTCTTCATTACACATCCATAATATCTCCTCTCACCTGTAAACAAACTTATTAAACTCGACAGAGATAAACAATTTTTTTGTAGCGCGCACACACACACACACACACACACACACACACACACACACACACACACACACACACACACACACACACACACACACACACACACACCAGACGATCAGTTATGTACAGCATAGAGATTTCGGCATCCGTCATTACAGAAAATAATCACATTTTTCACATATGATTATGAGTATAATATGCAATCGAATTGTAGTGCGGTGAGCAGGACACATCAAAAGGACACAGAAATGCAGTGGAAAAATGTGCTAATTTATATACCTTTTTAAAAGGAAAGTGGGGGGTGGAAAGGGAGCAAGTGAGGTGAGCAGTGACGAGGCGTGGAAGTGATACAGAGCTGGCACTTGGTGCTGGGTCCAGAGGTCCAACGCAATGGAAAAATTAGCAGAAGACATGGTGCCAGAAGATTTCCTTTCCTACAGGGGGAGGCTAATCAAAAGAAGTTAGGCAGTATGTTTGCAGTGATAACAAGCCAGCTCCAAGCCTGATTTATCATTGTGAGATGATCTCAACGTTCTTGAGGGTTGAGGAAGCCCCAGCCAAAACAATACTCTACAGTCGGTGCAGTTCATCTGTCAGACCACTGTATTGGTGAGCCCAACCCGTCTGAGTTTGCTTAGGACCTTTTTAAGATTGTCAAAGCTAATGTCTGTTGCAGTTGGGGCTCCAATGAGGTAGAGATGAAGTGCTGCTTTGTTGTGCTAAAAGCAGTCTTGGGCGTCAGGCCGGTCGGTCAGTAGCTTTCTGCGAGGTTTAAACCCTTCTTATACCCATAGGAAAGAGGGTTTTTGATCTCATAACTGTGGTTCAGTTGGCTAAACCAGGGACTGGCAGAATGATGCAGCCTTGAAGAGATTCTCCAAGAGATTCAAGATGATTCAAGAACATTTTGCAGTTCAACTTGGAATCCTGATGCCTGATGTCAATTGTAACTCTGATATCATAACTTTGTTTGTGGCTTTTGAGTGTTCCAGACGTACATAAGAATAATGCTGCTCAGGCATCGCATGTCAAATATAAACCTGACAACTGTGCGTTGCAATAGGCCACATCACATTACCCTGCTGGGGACTTGTTTTCTTATACAAACACGTCTGTTGTGTATTGTTCCTTGAGTATCAATCAAAGCTGAATGTGACAGTGTGACAAAGTGAAATATGACAGAGATGCATTATATCAAAAACACATCCTGTGTTTTTTATTTATTTATTTATTTTTATACAGAAAACATTTCGCTCAGTCCATTGCTGCATGAGAACATTTTTGCACATTGTTAAAACCTGCATCATTTCGCAAATAATCTGTACACCTGTATGATGTAACTGATCAGCCGTACCATCCTGACTACTGACGGGTAAAGCGCATTGTGTTGATTATCTCATTAGATGGCACATGTCAAGGGATAGGATATACAGTACCAGACAAGTCGACATTAAGTTCCCAAAGTTGGTGTGGTGGTAGCAGGAAAAATAGGCAAGATTAAGACTTTGGGGAAACTTTGGCGAAGACCAAAATGTGATGTCTAGACAACTGGGTCAGAGCATCTCCAAAACAGCAGGTTGTGGGATATTCTCAGTACACACTGGTTAGTAACTACCAAAAGTGGTCCAATGAAGGACAAACGGTGAGCCAGCAACAGGGTCATTGGTGCCCAGGGCTCATTTATTTGCATGGGGAGCCTGTCTGGTCCAATTCCACAGACGAGCTAATGAAGAACAAAATGCTGTGGGGGAAGAACACAATATACGAAGGAATATTTAAATCGATGATAACCTTATTTTAGTCATTAATAGACTCATATGCTTACAAAGTTTCAACAGTACAGTTGATCTGAATGGTAAATCTCCACTGTCACTCATTCTCACTAATTCTCTACACCACCAGGCCTGGAGCCTATCCCAGAGGACGCGGCACTACTGTAGGTGAGGCATGCAAACTCCACACTCAGAGACCCGAGGTAGTAGTCGAACCCTGAACCCTGAAGGTGAGAGGCCAGACTGAGAACCACTATGCCACTGTGCCACCTTTCAATTTAACTGAATGTATGATGGTTGGTTGGCATCTCAGAAAGTCTCCATTTGGTGTTGTTTGTAAAAATAATCTAAACAAATAAATGAATTTAGATGATGGGCTATGACCTAAACACACAGCACTTTATATTATTCAGTGTAACTTCAAATAATGGTAGAGGGGGATCTTAAATGTTTAAGAAACCCCTGTTACTGTGAATTTGAACAGCTTATA
Source organism: Clarias magur (assembly GCA_013621035.1). Classification (NCBI taxonomy): domain Eukaryota; kingdom Metazoa; phylum Chordata; class Actinopteri; order Siluriformes; family Clariidae; genus Clarias; species Clarias magur. The sequence continues at coordinate 248,500 of QNUK01000256.1, forward strand.
CCATTGGTCGTCTGCAGACAATCAGAGGCAATAGTTTCAGGATGACGCCTGAGGAGCAACACATAATTCATATTCATGCCTGAGCCACATGCTCCCAACACAACATTAATTAGTTATCTGACTTAGCTCTTTCATTTCACATTCCACTGACTAATAGCTCTGAGATCTGCCCCTTGTTAATTCCCTGGTATACCTGTCATTTCATTTGTATAATTATTCTTTATTTATTACGCTCTCACAGGGTGCTGCTAATGGCATCAACAAAATAACATTAGCTGCCTGTTTTGGCCTATGCCCTAGAGAGCTAATTTTAAATGTGTAAAATAGCACGTAGTTGCTAATCCATGGGTGGTGCCCAATGACCTCTTGTACTGTTTTGTAGATACTAACAGTAATCTCCAGCAAGCTACTTTTTCTGAAGTGGTACGGACAACTAATCAAAACTGTTTTTCATTTATCTTATAACACAGATGCATTGCACAAGTTCTTCATTCTGGCAAATTTGTTGCATAGACACGTTGAGTTTTCATTCATTACCAAATCTTACAAACCTTTTTTATACCATGCCAGATTAGCCCCTTTGCTTCTTCTTGGGGTTTGTTCTTTGGCCAGTTTGCATAATGAGTGTTCTGTTCATGCGTTCTGATTACTACCAGAATATCAGCTTCAGGAAGTAGTGGCGCTGAGGGTGCTGCAGTACCTCAACTTTCAGGATTTTCTTTCTTTAATAATATTTCTCTTACACCACAATTGCGATTTGTAGTTTGGAATCTGAAAAAAAGCAATGCTGAGCATGATCACAGCCTGAAAAATCTCACCTCCAAATTCCCCAGATCTCAGTCCAACCTACAGTACAGTAGCATCCATGGGATCCACTGGACAAACAAGCCTAATTAATGGAGCCACCACAGTCCACACCCAGTGGTCTTGCGCAATCCTGCACCAAATGGGCCAGAACTGCCCCATGCAATACAAGGCTTAATGTTTTAAATATATATTAAATATTATGGTGATTAACAATGATGACAGGGACATTTTCGGGAAAATTTTATATTGTTAAAAAACACAATGATGACAAATGATTTATAAATGTTAAATATAAATATAAATATATATAAATCACCATATTAATGAGTCTACACTTCTTTTTTGTTTTTTTGTTATATAACAACACGGTTTTAACCTGTTTATTATTAGTTCCAGATTGTCCAGAGTATTTGCTCCACATGTCTGAATTTTTACTATTTTTTTAGTAATTGGATGACAACCTGAAGTTATGTTCCAATATAATTCTTTGAAACTACCTTGACATAACATTTACATTCTAAATGCTTACTTGGAAAGATCGAAAAACGAAATCGTATTAGCTGAACTCCAACACCCGCCTCCTTTTTTCTATCCTAAAGAAATAGTATAATTTGAGGATTTTTAAAGAAATAGTAACTACAGTATAGTAGATACTATTTGCTTATAAGGAAATAAAACTCACAAAGCAAGCCTTTATACAGTAAGAACATAATCAGCAACTTGGTGGTGTAATGTGTGAAAATCAGTCAAAAATTATCCGCACTGTAAAAAAGACAAATAACATAATCTCTTTGCTTTTCAATACACTTTGTCCATCTGTCACCAGGTTTTCATATTTCCTCATTAAATTTTTAGGCTGAGCTGCGAGCCACAAATGCACTCCTGTCTTTTTCCTTTTTCCTGATCACATTCCAATACTGACCCTTGAGAATCCCAGAAAAAACTGTAAGCATAATTTTTTCTAGTTGATGGTCGACTTTTGAACATGTTGAGGACTTTTCTATTTCATACTAAAACTCGTAGTGATGAATCAATGCCTTTTCACCAGTAATTATTCTCTTTAAGACACTTTTATCTTCTGTCCCAAATTTTCTTTGCGGATATCCAAATGCTTCTGCTTGTTTTCTTCCATGAGCTGTTTCGGCACCAGATACACCCTCATGCCACAAAACAATCTAGCACTGCATGCTTCTCTTCCTTTATGCAAATCTCAAGCGAGGCATTCAATTACAACTGAACTAATGTAACACATGTTCACACCTGCACCGCTGTGACTGAGAAGACAGTAGTCTTGAATGGAAAGCATTGATAAGACGTTTTACTATAACTGGAGTGCGGATAATTTTTGACTCACCCTCGTAGATTGACATTCATTATTATTATTATTAATAATTATCAATTCATAATTAATCATTAATTAATAATTATTAATTTCCTGTTACAGCACATCCTAAGGTGTTTTATTTCTCTGATACAGTACAACCACAAAGTGTCAACATTAACAAGTCATAAATTCTTACCCATTCATAGGTACATTTAATGTTGCGGGTCTCCCACAAAACAAGTGGTGGAAAATATAGCATCATAGATTTACAATATCTCTCTCTTACAAAGCACTGGCACTGGAGACTCCTTCCAAAAGATTTTTTTTTTAATCTCATGACAATAAAACAAAGCCATATGAACACATTTTGCTAAATCAGTTTATTTAGAACCATCACCATATGCAGTACAAGTCCCTGTTTTCGTGTTTATGATCACCATAAAAGAAATGATGAATCAACACATTCTGCCCACGATCTAAATTAGGTTCTGATCAGAATTCCCCTACGCTGTTGCAGATTTATAATCAGTGACCGTAGCCCATCTGTTCCCTGTACCTGTCTGTCGGTGGATAGGGAGCACCACAGGACACCTCTTTCAGCATTTCTCCGATATTATCTGGTGCTTAGCACAGCAGTGACAATGACATGGTTGAAGTTATGGTGCTGTTTGGTTTAGTAGTATTACTAGGGCTCTGTGTGTACTACTGTATATACCGTACTGTGCAAAGGTTGTAAAAGCCAGATTTCTTTATATTTTGCTTCGAAGAGCCAGACTTTTTTTGGTTCTCATTTTTTTGACAAATATTTGGCTCTCATTTTCACTCCAGTGCCTGACCAATTTCAGAGGAATGTTTGTTTGTTTGTTTGTTAAGCCACACAGTGACCTACAGTATGAATCATCAAGGCATAGAAAAATAAATAAACCCTCCTAATTTAAGGTACGGTATGAACCAGAGAGAAACAGGTGCAGCTGATGGTTGGAACAGATAAGAAGGGAAATGAGGTTACTAATGATGGGTGGCTTAAGACTTTCACACAGAACTGTACATTTATGAAATTCTGTTTTCTTGCCTAGTTTGTAGTCTGCGAATGCTAACTTTTGCACTCATTTTTCTCCCCCTTCATTTTTGGCCACTTCATGCGAATGCTAGTGGACCGTATAGTGTAACAACACCGAGTCACAACACAACATTACTCCACAGTGATTTTGACTCTCGGTAGAGGACAATAGAGCTGTGTGACTTTGTCCGTTGTGTCAAAAGCAAGAAATAATTAACAGTTTCACAATTTCTTTGCCCTTTTGTACTGTGACACGTTTGTGCTGGGGTGCTAATCTAGAAAAACGGACGCAGAGAGAAATGCCAGCTTGCTCCAGGAGACCAACAGGTTGGCAGCCTGGAGAGAATTCTCGGATTCATTAGTTGCCAAATACCAGATGACTCATGGCGGTCCCAGTGATCTCTTATTCATTTGTTTTTCATTTATTCAGTCCCTCGCTTTTTATGGGATGAATGATTTTTATTAGCTTTTTCTTTTGTTGTTTGTTTCACGGAAAGGTCACGGTGTCACCTATTGAAGCAGAAATGCTGCAATACAACCACAAGAAACAACCAACATGACTGAGAGTTTCAAACAAACTGCAAAAGAATCTACTTTCGCTTATCTGGGTGACTTTTTTTTTTTTTTTTTCATCCCCCTCACACCACGGTGCGAGTTGCAGGAACCAGATCCGAACGTGGAAAGAAATGATCAAGAGTGACGCTCCTCTTTCGAAAATGGAAAAGATCAGAAGTAACTCCCCCCCCCTCAAATAATATGCTGTGCTTTATATTAGCGTATGTACTGTACATGCATGTTCATTACCGGATGCCCCAGATGAGCACTGTCAGTCCTCTTTGTGGGAGCTTCACAAATATCAATGGCATCTGTTTTTGGCACTCTCTCCATCTGTCAGTCTTTCTCACCCAGTGACAGCTGCTGAAGAAGGTTAAATCCTCTTTCATTTATCATCAAAAAAAACTTAACAATGTTTTATCCAACAATCTCAAATAATTAGACAGAAATAGTCATGTACTGTACGGCAACCAGAATACACCATCAAAAAAAAAAAGAAGTACTGCGTTTACTGTCAGTGAAGTGGTTTCCTCAAGTGTACACCTTTGTAGCTGGATATTTAAAAATAACACTATTTCTGTAGCATTTCGAAATAACTCATACACCACACACCGATCAGCCATAACATTGCAAGCTAAAATAGTAAGACCAATGTTGTGTAGGTTTCTCTCGTCCCCTTGGGGCATGGAGGAGTTTGCTGGAGTGTCTGGCACTAAGACGTTAGTGGCAGATCATTTAGGTGCTATGGGTTGTGGTGTGAGGCCTCCATAGAGACTTGTTTGTCTGGTCCCTCCAATGGATGCCGGGTCAACAACATTAAACTTTTTGCCTGCTAAGCACCATGTGTGGCAGGCTATGATGGACTGGGTGTCCTGATACCTTTTTATCGTGGCCAGCATTTACTGTTTTTTTCAACAGTTTGTGCTACATTGGCTTTTCTGTAGGATTGGACAGGATGGGCTGGCCTTTTGTCTCCACAGGCACAGATGAGTCTTGGGTGTCCATGATCCACTCACCAGTTTACGGATATATAATTGATAATGAATGTTATTAAATTCGCCTAGCAGTGGTGTTAGTGGTGTGGCTGATCTGTGTATATGTACAGTACAATAGGATTTTACCACAGCAAATTCTGGACTATTTAACTGATTTAAATAATCTAAAAAACAACAACAAAAAAAAAACCCTAAGTTTAAAACTTAATTGTCTGGATTGCTTAGTTTGTAGTTTCTATATATTATAATTACAGAGCAAACTTGCTTAATTATCATCTACTTTGAAAATATTAGAATAAATATTCCATACAGTTCTAGCGCTTTTAAGGAATTTTAAAGATGCAAAAGTGATATCATATCATATAATTTCATATCAGGACTTTTTTAAAAATCATTTTATATTATGATCAATGTTATGTAGGATTTGCATTTGTTTGTTATATTTTGATATATGTTTTGATTTTGCATGTGAACTGTGGCTTAATTCGAACCATAAGCCATTGACACAGGTGTAACAGATCTGGAAGCATCGCTGCAACCTGATGCACCTTTCCAAATTTTACTCATGGATATGGTAACCAAAAGTGTAACATACTCAGAGTATTGTACAAAAACTGCCAATTTCATACTCTCTCTTTTTTTTAAGTGTGTAGAAATGCACTTGATAATACTTTACATTTATAAATGCATGCCTGAGTCACTGATGCATGCAGTCACACTGAATAAACCTGAATAAAGCTGTTACAAACAATACTCCATTCCAGATCTACGCTCCGTTCTGACTAGGATTTGAAGTCTCTCAGCGGGTTCCACTTCCAGCTGCCAGCGTTTTGCCTGAGTACTCTCTCCTCTTGCCTCTTCCAGCTGCGCAGGTGTTTTTTTTTTCCTTCCTTTTTCCTTTTATTCTTTACGCCAAGCCCATCATCTCCTCAAACTCCCTCTCGCTATCTTGCAACAAAAGGCAAGCATGAGGCAACACGAGACCGGATACCATGTGGTAGTAGCGTCTCTTCTCTTGAGACGTTTTGGAAAACCGTCACAGCTGTGAGGACGCCTGCTGCGAAATAACAGAGCGAAGGAAACAAAAATAAAAACAAAATAAGCCCAATAAGAATCACTGAGGTGGAATTAGCGACGCCTTTATGGAAATGAATACAGAGAAGGAGCCCATGGTGGGTACATGCCCCGCTCAACACATTAACGCAATAGGAGATCTTTAAAAATGATGTACACAGGAAAACTATGAATATATATGATGGGGAAGAATACATGAATATTTAACAGATACGATATAAACATCAACTGGTTCGGCTCCTGTAGAGCTTCGTGAAAGCTTCACTTGCATAGCTGATGAAGGGAGAGGAAAAATGAATGAAAACAATAACTGCTGTAAACCTTAACATTCTCAAGTCAGTCATTATTATGCTTCATAAAACACACAAATTATTTTTCTCAGCTACTTTGCACAAGTTCATTGATGCTTTTGATTATGTGAAAATGTGTTATTACGTTAAATGAGTGCTTTATTTTTAGATAAAGTATGATATTTGGATTTGTTTGGTAGACACTAGCATCTAAATTGACTTAACGGTTTGGGTTAAAGGTCATAATCAAGCACAAAAGAGTGATTCTATGGCAGCAATAGAATTTCATTTTACAAACAAAAAGAAAAGATGGTTGATGGTCTTCTGGCATTATGAGTTTGATAAAATCGTGCATTTTTTTTTTTTGGTGTTGTTTAAGGCGGGTTCTCATTAATA
>QNUK01000256.1:262500-272500 GCA_013621035.1 Clarias magur
TGCTTGTGATAAATTCCATCTTTCTATAGTTTCATAATCCAATTAGCTCAAATTTATATAAATGATCATATCATGTTAATCCAGCAGATAGTATTCTCTAGTAATTGAGAACGATTAGGTACTTGGAAACATAATACTAACAGCAAAATGTGTCCTTTTAAATAAGAACTCTGGTTCAGTTGTGGGTCTAGTTGTACAATAATGAAAAAAATTAAAACAGTGTTCTAAAGGATCATATGCACTAAATATTTGATATTGGCTGTGGCATGTTTTTGTACCTGGAGACTAGGTTTTCCCAAAAGGACAGAACTATCTGACCGTTTTAACCTTGTCAGGAAAAAAAAAAAACAAGTGTGCAGGTCACGGCCATATCTGTAACAAGTTTCAATAAATTGCTGGAAATAAAGCTTTGACATTTATTTTTTGATAAAAGAGACCCACATGTGTTGGTTCGAGCCACCAGAATCACCCTGAATGATGACACCAGTTGAAACTGGAGCATTTTTTGTTCTTTGGGCTTTGTCTCTTTTATCCTGGGGTTGCCACATTGGATTATTTGATCCAGAAGATTTGGCACAGGTGTTGCACCAGATGCCCTTCCTATCACAACCCTCCCATTTTCTAACCAGGCTTGGGACCGGCACTGCATGCAGAGGCTGAGTTGGCCGGGGGCGGGGGTGGCGGCATGTATAGCGTTTAGGGTGTTGCCCAAGGACGCAGAAGTCGAGCTATGAGGTTGAAATACGGCACTAATTACCACTTTTGAGTGAACTAAAAAAAAAATGTTGTTGTTTTTCCATTAATTTGTTAGCATTTCTAGATTGAGGGGCAACAACCATCCTACCCCAATATTATTATACCTAATGTTCTAGTGTTGAAAAGTGATAACTGCAACAAGCACAAATAGATGTCAGTATGGGCGATTTATCCCCTCTCCATGCTTAGCAGAAGAACCATTTAATAAGACAATCCTGGTGAACAAGTTCAATAATAATAATAATAATAATAATAATAATAATAATAATGATAGTGCCGTTGAGGCTCAAACCCGGGACCTCCTGGTCAGCAGTCTAACACTTTACTCACTGCCTCACAACATTATGAGCACCCACTTAACATTGCGTAAGTCTCCTCTTTTGCCACCAAAACAGTAATAACTATGTGTTCTGACTCCAACATGAACAATTTCACCTACTTGGTCTACAGTAGCTCTTCTATTAGATCAGACTATACGGGCCAGACCTCACTCCCCAGACACATCAGTAAGCCTTGGCCGCCCATGACCCTGTCCCCGGTTCACTGGTTCTCCTTCCTTGGAGCACTTTTGGTATGTCATGACTATGCAGACTGGGAACGTCCCACAAAAACTGTAGTTTTGGAGTTTCTCTGACCCAGTCATATTATCATTATAGTTTGGCCCTTGACACCGTAGCTACAGTTACAATATACAGTGGGTTTTTGGCATAATTGGTATCATTTATTAAGATAAAAAAAAAAAAAAAGTTGTTCAAGCCTATCTGGCCCTATATTACATGTCATTGCCCCATTCTTGCTGGAATTATGAACTTGCAAAGCTGAGTTAAATTTCACTTGCCACACAGGCCTAATTACTCCCAAAATTGTTGAATCAAGAAGTCATTAAAATGGAACCTGTCTGACAAAGTGGAGCATGATAAAGAACTAAAGAAGCAACACAACCTAAAGAAATTGAAAAAAATTTTAATTTTTAAAAAATTTTTAAATTTTTTTTTTTAAGCTTTGGGAACGGTGGTTACAAGGCCATTCCTTATCCAGGAGCTCATAAAAGAACCCACGCATCAACGGTGGAACAACCAGCACAACCAGTTATTAGTTTCAGGGGGCAATTATTTTTCCACATAGGGCCAGGAAGGTTTGGACATATTTATTCTCTTAATAAATTAAATTATAATTAAAAAACTTCATGTTTTTTTTCTGACGCTAATGTGTTGGAGGTGAAAGCCATGGGCCATGGGCGGCCAAAGCTCATTGATACGTGCGGGGAGTGAAGGCTACACATTCCAATAGACACATTCCAATAGACGCATTAGTGTATCTCAAACTGCTGAAAAGGCCAATGCTGGTTTTTCGATAGAAAGGTGTCAGAACACTCAGGTCATTACTGTTTTGGTGGCAGAAGGAGGGGTCTACTCAATATTAGGCGGCCGGTCATAACGTTATAGCTAATCGATGTATGCCTGTGCATGAAATATCTTTGTGAAACACTTGTTCCCCACGGATAAGAAGAGAAAAACTTTTCAATTCCCAATTTAAAATTTTTTCAATATAGTTTCAGATCTCTCACAATGTTTTCTGATGGAAACGCGTCAACGTTGGCCAATGATCTCAGCTCAAACACGGCTGAACAATGGTCCCTCCAAAACCTCTTAAAACAACCTGTTAGGCCTTGTTTAGAGTGATCGGTTTCACAAATCAGATCTTTATGACTGACAGTCTACGTCGGTTATTTGAAATCGATTAGATCAGATTTGGCTCTGTTTAAATTGGCGGCCTGAATCTGACATTTTGTCGAACTGTCCACATTGCTTGCTGTTTTAGTGATGCCAGAGGATGCTGTTTAGCCCTGTGTTTTATTACTGTCTTTTATCTTTTTATATTTTGTCTTTAAACTTTTATTTTCCTCGACCACTGTATCCATGTCCATCTGAATCCCCTATCTCACATGCTGCATTATATTTCCCCATGCTGTATATCACCCTGTTTCCGTACATTATTTCTAGGTTTGCCTGTTCGGATGCATCCCCCATCAGACGTTTCACTTCATCCTCTGTCCAGGGAATATTGTTCTCTATTTCCATTTCCATTTTTTCCATCCTCTTCCCCATGTCCATACCACATGACCGTGTGGATTTAAACTTCCTGATCGTGATGTGTTAGTGACGTAATTGACGGGTTGAAATCCGATATGAGCGGGTAGAGCATCCAGACCGAGACACGTCTTTAGGAATCTGATCTCAAACGAACTCTGGATGTGGTACAAATAGGATTTGCAAAAATATCAGATTCAATATGTTCAGACTACATGAAAGCAATCTGATTCCAAACTGGTTCCAAGCGGGATATGCCAAAAAATCCAAAATTTGTGTTTCCAGTCTGGACAAGGTCTTAGACTGTAGACTGAATAATTCAGTTGTCTCGTCTCTCACCTTACTATTTCTCTAAAATTTCACTAGATAGTGGCATGCAGTACAAGGGCGTCTGTGTTTCAGTGGTAGGCTTCTTGTCTGCCATGCAGAAAGCCCAGGTTTGATTCCTAGCCAATGCCAAAATCCAACCACTGGATGCAGGATACAATGGGAGTGTTGCGTCAGAAAGGGCATCTGGCATAAGACCCGTGCCAAGTTCTACGTGGATCGGATGGTCCTCTGTGGTGACCTCTTGGTGGCAGCAGCTGAAAGACCAACCACAACAGCAGCAGTGCTAGCCTACAGCGCAAGTCGTATTTGACTTCCTTCTAAACATCCATGCTGATATTGTAATATCTGTTTTTCATGTGTTCATATTTCTCTGTTATAAAACGATACATTAACAGAGAAATCTCGTGCTCATTAAGTGTTAAGTCAGTCATTTTGACACACTTTAACATCCCACCAAAAACCAATTCCTGCAGGTTATCATGATGATTAACATGTAGCTCAAGGGATTATCATGATTATCATCTGCATCTGTGGAACACTTATTTATTTATTTATTTATTTATTTATTTATTTATTTATTTTCCCTTTCCAAAATCAAAATTTCTAATTAGGCATCATTAGAATGTAAATGGATTCAGTTCTGTACAGGAACTTGTTTGTTGTGTTGCAACAATAACGGTTGCAGCACTGCTTTAATTTAAAAAAAAGAAGAAAAAAAAAAAGAAAAGAAAAAGATTTGAAATTAAAATGCTTATTTTTTTCCCCCTCCCCCTTGCCATTTTATTTTCCTATTCACATTTATTTAACCACAGAGCATGAAAACGAGCCCTGATTAAATAGCAGGAGCGTCAGTAATGCTTACTTTGTTCAGATTCCTTTCACATTTCAGAAACTTTTAGTCAGACATTACAAAGCTAAATATTCGCACACAGATTTAGAGATTTGTTCCACTTCGTCATAGCAAACCCTGGATCATGTACAGTATGAGGTTAGGTTCTTCCTGTGCACTTGCACATCCTTAGAAACGTAACTGTGAAGATTATAACAGTCTTTACTCACTAGTAAGAGCTCTAATATTCAGAATCAGGCTACGAACATGTTTAAAGGTAGTAATAATAATAATAATAATAATATGATTATGATGATGATGATGATGATGATGATGATATACAGTACTGTAAAAAGGTCTTGAGCCACGCCTGATATTTTGATTTTATATTTTCAAAGAGACAAGCTTTCTTATATTTTAGAAGGAAAATGTATTATTATTATTATTATTATTATATTATATTATTATATTATTATTATTATTATAGTTTTGAAGAATAGTTCTCCAGCCATCCCGAAGGACTTTTTTGACTCTCACTTTCAGTCCTGTCGCTGGACCTGAGAAGTTCAGGGGAATGTTTTTCTTTATTGAGCCGCACAGTGACCTATAAATCATTGAAGCATAAAATAAGACCTATCTTAAGGCATGAATCAGTGAGAAACAGGTGCAGATGATGACAGATGATCAGGCTGGTGATTAGTACACTGCTGATGCTGAATGCTGAGTGTGTGGAACAGACGAGAGAGGAAATGAGGTCGCTGCTGAGGTTGTTACATAAACAAGTCATTTTTTAAAATTGTATCTTTAGGCACTTTACAGCATTCGTTTAATCTACATAATTTAATGACATTTTAATTAATATGAATTTCTGTGACATTTCAATAGGAAATTAATGAAATTGAAACTTTCAAGTCTGTGCATTCCTACAAGCAAATATGCTTGTCTTTTATTCACGACAAACTCTCCAGCATGGCTAAATTACAGATGAAATGTCATGCATCCATCTTTATTTAACGTTACTTGCTGAATTTAGGGTTGTGAAGCTCGCTCTTGTGTTCGTTCCAAGTTGATGGGCCTATTTCTTTGCTTGAGAATTTGAAGTACATAAGTAGCACGAGGTTACGGGTCAGTGTTGTGTATAACTAAAACAAGCCTATCTTGAACAGAGCCTATAGTTGTAAACTAAGTGCTTAGGATTTATACCTAGTGTAGGTCTGATGGGCCTTTCTTGGTGTTTCACCGAGGGAAAAAAATTAAATACAATAAAGAATAATACAGTACAGCTGTAAGCTACTGGCTGCTCACTCAGTCGCACCTCTTTCCTGCCTGTGAGCACTAATGACTGCGATGTCTTGGTTCCATAACTGCAGAATTGTGTCAGTTATTAGGCTGCTTTTTCATTTTTAAATATTTATTATCAAGGAGTAAAAAAAAAAAAAAAAAAAAATATATATATATATAAGAAATATGATAATCATAAGCAGAAGTGGATGTTCTTTAGAGATTAGGAATGTAAAGTTTTGAAGATTAATCTTCTTTCTCTGGTTATTATCCTTCTGCCCTATTAGGTTAGAGAAGGTGTTCATGAGGGATATAAGTGAATTATGAATTATATTTATTGCAGTTTCAATAGTTTTTACATTGTTCAAATAATGTACAAGAGTCATTTTGAATGTGCAGAAGAACAGAACACAGTTATGAGAGTAAAAACTCCCTTTATAGTCCCCTGCTGCACTAGCGCACTTATCACAGCTTTTCACTAGCGCTTGGGTAACATCAAGGTAGAAACTGTCGGCTTCATGTCTGAAACGCCGGTCTCCCAGGAACTCCTTTACAAAACAACCTTTTATTTATTTATTTATTTTTACTTGCTTTTGCTTTAATGGCCCAAACACATGGGCCAGGTCAGGGCTGTATAAGAGATGTGGCAAGTAGTGTTTTTTTTGTGAATGATTGCGGGTAGACAGACAGATGTGTCTCTTCCACAAGTTGGTGACAGGTTATCTATCAGTTTTCAAGGATCAGGCGTTCCACTCGCTGAATGTTCACAGGAATGACTGCAGTAACTCCGAGCCACCTTGGCTGGGATCGTCATTCACGGATGTACGGCCTTCTTTAAAACGCTTGCACCATTCAAATGTTTTACTGCGGCTAAGAGTCTCATCACCGCACTGTGCTCCAAGTCTTCATGCATGAGAAATTTCATCACGGGTCCTGGTTTGACTCGAATGCTCCTCATATATTATCACAATCATAGCTGTATAATGTATAATTGTATCATATTTAAAAATAACAAACAAACAAACAAACAAACAAACAAACAAACAAACAAACAAACAAACAAAGACTTAAAAAGCATATGTAAATAAAAAAGAATATATAAACTTACTAGTAGTGTACCATAAAATATTTAAAAACAATAAACAAAACAAAGCACAACAAAAAAGAAACAAACAAACAAACACATCTTGCTTGATAGAGTCAACAGTATATAAACAATTAAATCAATAATAACAACAAATCCTACTCAGCTAGGGTAGCTTTTAACAGTAAACAATAAACAAAAAGAAATCTTAATGATAACGGGTGAATAGTAAAGAAACAAGAAATCAAATTATATTAGATTTATATATCTATATAGACACAAGCAAGCTAAAAACAAAGAAGAAAAGAATATGAATGCATTTTTTTTTGTTGCTAGATCTGCATTAATTTATTTGATTACTTTAAAGCTTTTGAAGATTCATTTCTTTTCTCTTCTCTTTTCAAAATGATACAATGGGAATCCACTGACGTGCCGCCTGATTGTGTTTTTGTGTGTGTGTTGTTTTTCAGGATGTGCCTTTCTAACTTACTGTGCCAGGGAGTCTGCGCTGAAGGCCCAGAGCGCTCTCCATGAGCAGAAGACTCTGCCTGGGGTATGTTCCCTCGCTTTCTTCTCCTTTTTCATCTCGCTCCCCCTCTCCCCCCCCTCCGTCTCTCTTTGTCTTCTGCCTGCTAGGCCCGCTCGTCCTCAGCTGAACCCATAATCTAACCGATACAAGTCATGTCAATCGAACGCCTGTGTTTCTGGCCGTGTGCCAAGCCTGCCCGGCCCCGACGCCGTCTGAACTCGCGATTCCATTTAACGATGCCGCGCGAGGCTTCGTCCGGTCCTTTCCGCGGCTGCGGAGGCGTAGCGTCACTTTCCACCAACGCATGGCATTTTAAAGTTGTCAGAAGCAGTTCTCATCTCGGGAATGCATTTTAACGCAAAAGTTTTACCAGCTCCTTGTCAACTAGCTCGCTAGTTGTAGCGGATGCAGCAGGTTATTATCTCTGGTGTTTGCTGTTGCTGGTTGAATTCGAAACTTCCCTAGAATTCACTGAAACATCAGGTCATGCTTGTCTCTGAACCAGCGCGATCTCGCAATAGTATAAACTAGCTTAGATCTAAACTTGTTATAGATCACGTGTCACTCAAACACGACACTCGTTAGCATTTTGTGCTACTCCAGCTGACCCTGATACTCCCCCTTTATTCATATCGCTTCTTACTCGGCTTCAAATGTCACTGCTTATCCCCTTTCTGTTCCACTTCCTGCAGAATAATTGCTGTCATGACCTATTCTCGCCATGCTACAGCCACAGCTAATTGCTATGCTAACGTAACACGTTTAGCAGGTGAGCTTCATCAGGGTGTGCGCGGGCTTTCGCCTCGTGTCACCACTTACCGGTTAGAACCAGCTGCAGCAGCGTCAGATGATGTGACGTGTGGGTTTGGAGATGCCTTGATAGGATTGTGATTTATTATTTATGCATTCGTTTTATTTCATTTTTTTTTAAATTTAGTGTATAAAATCTCACAGTCCAATAAGAGTGTGTGTGTGTGTGTGTTATTGTGTTATTAGAAAAGAAGACAGGTACAGAATGAGGTCATTTGTTATCATTACGTTTTATGTTTTCTACCTGGTCCCTCCTCGATCTCTCTTTCTTTCTTATCTGTCAGCGTCCTTTGTGAGGTGAGAAATCCCACCCACCCCACCCCCCCAAAAAAAACACCAGGTCAGAAGGGTGAAATTATTGTGCTTCATCAAGCAATGAAAACAACTAAGGAGATCATGCATAGTGGCCACCGGAGGCAGTGTTGTGATCTGGAGTTGTTTAAGTTTCTCGGGTCTAGGCTCATTAACGTTACGTGTGGAAAAAAAAAAAATCAGCTGACGACCTGAATACACTGACTGACCAGGTTATCACATCTGTGGAGTTTTTCTTCCTTGATGTCCAGGACTGAAATTGTAAAAGAGTGCTTTTGGAATCACTCACACACGTTATCTGGCCACCACACTGCGATCTGTAATTAACGTTAATAGTGACTGAATAGTGTCATTTTTGTTTACTTGTTATAAATGTCTGAACTTCAAATCAGAGCTATTATTCTGTTTAAAAAGTATAAGGGATGCAAACATTTGCACATCTCCATGGAAATATAATTTTCTGCTCAAGCGAACAAACAAATAAACAAACAAACAAACATGCTTTGTAATTAATTAAATTTTTTTTTGCTTGTTTATTATTTTTTCACATTACTGGTAGGTGAGTACAGTACGTAAAGGATTGCTTACTTATTTGTTTGTATGTTTGTTTGTTTGTTTGTTTTGTTGTTTGCTTGCTTTTTTGTTTGGAGACATGAGACATGTTCGAACATACTGTAAATGAGCCTGTTTTTTTTTTTTTTTTGTTCAAAAAGTGTAAAGGAGGCTCTAAACAAACAAACAAACAAACAAACAAACAAACAAACAAACAAACAAACAAACACTGAAGCTGATCATTGAGTGATGAATGCAGTTAATTTTTTTTATTTAAAAAAAACCTAACCTTCTTTAAAAAATCTAACTTGAAAATAATATTTAAATTCATTTTATGTATGTTCAGTCATTTTTATATATCGGTGTATATCTATTTTGTTTGTGTGTGTGTGTGTGTGTGTGTGTGTGTGTTTGGACGCACTGAAAAAGTGACGAGAAAGGAAGAAAAAACAGGAGTACCGAGTTCAGCAAAGCTCTCAATCAAATCCAGAAACCAGACTCATCAAACAGAGCAGTTAATCACACATGAGTTTATACACACACACACACACACACACACACACACACACACACACACACACGCGCGCGCGCGCACACACATGCACACATGCTCACAGACCCTCCTCACATACACACATTATTTCTTTTGCACTTTCACTCTATAGTCACAGAGACACACACACTCAGAGACACACACTCACAGAGACACACACTCACAGAGACATGCTTTCAGACAGTAGCGAGGTTAAGAGCTGAGATTTAAGCAAGAAAGATGCCCAGCATATCGATGAGTCACTCTGAAGGGTTGAGCAGAGGACAAATATAATTACACACACACACGCACGCACACACACACACACACACACGCGCGCACACACATACACACACACACACGCACACACCCGCATCCACACAACGGCTTTCCGAAACAGCGGAACACAGGCGGGTCAGCCTCTTCATCAGCAAGGATTAACCACGCTACGCTCAGCTTATCAGCGCTCACTTTTAAGGCAGTGACCTTGCCGCTGTTTATGTCCCGATTAAGAGCGAGAGAGAGAGAGAGAGAGATGAGACTACACAAAACCAAAAGCAAAGCAAACACATCCTAGAAGTCTAGGGTGAAAGGATATGACAGCATGCGGGTGGAAATAGCACCAAGACATTATCACACACACACACACACACACACGCACACACACACACACACACACAGACACACACACACATTTAGTCAAGAAATCACACTTCATGTCTGGCATATAACCCAGCTGCTGCGTGTGTATGAGAGCGAACAAAAGGAAGGCAGCAGGAAGAGATGAAAATAGATCGAAAAGCTGAACTTCTCCTCACACACAGAACGAGTCTTTCACAAATCCTCACTGCTCGGCGTTCACTCAACATTTAACAGAATCGGATTCCGATCTCTT